>JAFBJT010110880.1:0-10586 GCA_016785325.1 Chascanopsetta lugubris | reverse complement strand
TCATGAAAATGTCAGTATGTAATTGTTTTGTAATATTTTTTTTGGGGGGGGGGGGGGCAAAACGGACGAAAATCGTACACACAGCACCTTTAAACCAGCACATTTAGCTTATTGTTATTGTTCTCTGTAATATTGTACAATGGCCCTCTTGCCTCAGTCTTGACAGTTACATTTAGATATTGTGTTTTTGCAAAAACATCTTTTCAAAGGACTCCAGGGGAAAACTCATCAGCAACACGGTCGCACTTATGTTATGTTACTCTTAATAAGTACATAACTCAGAGAGACACAGATAGAACGAGCTGCAAAACTCTCAGGGGGAACATGATGGGATGGCAGGAGCTGAGCGACAAAGAGATTACGAGAGAGAAGATTTCAATATGTTTTCTGTGAATAAATGTGAACAGCAACTTTGTATTTGAAGTCTGACACAGAGCAAGTCCAACATTGATTTTAGTTGTGGAACCAAACAGCAACAACGGTGCAACAGCAGTAAACTGCAGTGGGATTAACAGCTCTATTGATCCGCCTGCAGGCGGGGGGTTGTGAGGTGTGTGTGTGTGTGTGTGCGTGTGCGTGCGTGTGTGTCTGCCCTTGAAGATCGGGGCAGCATTAAATTTTGATTTGTGCCTCAGGTGCCTTATTGGAATCACTGCGAGAGGTTAGAATCCAAAACAGGAGTAAATGAAGAAATTTGACTCTTTTCAACACTTATGTCAAAGAGAGAGTCTAACATCAAACATATTCAACTTTTCAATTTTTTCAAATTGAAGTTAACCCTTTATATACTTACGGTATTCATTCCTTAATAACTTGCATAATTTAAACAGCCATTACCCATTATGCAGTGGTATGATTTAAATGTGGAGGAAATGGAAACACACGGCTCATTTTCCCAGGTGTCGTTAAGCCACATCCACTCCAGTGGGTGAGATTGATTGGAAATCATTTCCACTTCCATCGGCAGAAATAAATCAGAATTATACTGATTGTTTTCAGGAGTTACAATCAAATGAATGCACAAATTCTTTGCATTGACCTCAAATGAGCCCTTTTGAGACATGAATCATACGCGTAGATCTTCAGAAGCGTTCTCGAGTTATGGACATGTGTTTGAGGCCCTGTTCACACTGTTTCAGGATGAAAAAGCAGTCGGAAGGGAAGGCAAAGGAGGCTCATCTCAGGGATCTTCAGAAGGTTCTCCTGACGCTCACAGTGAAAACCGTTTCAAGATCCAACCTACGCTTCTCGAGTTTGTTCGAACCACCGTCACATGTCAGGGTGGAAACAGCAGTCGGGAGGGAGAGAAAAGGAGGGACTGGAGCTGTGTCTCCATTCGGGGGCCGGGTACTACCAAGTGCACTTGCGGCTGACGACGTACACGCACTCGCTGCATTACGTGGTTAAATGAGGCGGTCGACACTCGGCAGCGGTTGTGGGACGGGACTAACCCTCACCCTGTGCCACAGTTCCCTCACCTCTTTCATCCAGGAGACATGACACCTCAGCACCGCGTGGTGTCCTAAGAAATGTGAATCCTTACCTTAGGTTTCCTGCTCCTGAGGCTTAGGGTTAGGGTTAGAGTTAGGGCTTAGAGTTAGGGTTAGAGTTAGGGCTTAGGGTTAGGGTTAGAGTTAGGGCTTAGAGTTAGGGTTAGAGTTAGGGCTTAGGGTTAGGGTTAGAGTTAGGGCTTAGAGTTAGGGCTTAGGGTTAGGGTTAGAGTTAGGGTTTAGAGTTAGGGCTTAGGGTTAGGGTTAGAGTTAGGGCTTAGAGTTAGGGAGCAGCTCACACAGCAGCCAAAGTGGATAATAACTAAGAGGCCAAGTTCACAAAACCAAAGGTTTTAATCCTCTAACGCCACAAATCAGCATTTCAAACGAGTCACTCGCTCTCTGACTCCATGTTTTGCGAATTTGTTTACGTTTTCGTGGAGCGCAGTGCATTCTGGGATATGGTAGACCACGAAGTCCACACCAATCCACACTTCGTTTTCGGGTGTTTCGAGTGCGCATTTCGAGTGCCCTGTGAAATGAGAACGGACTAGTCGCGCGGCTGTGACGTCAACGGCCTTCGAATGCACACTTTGAAGTGCGCGGTCCCCGAATTGAGACACGGCCAGAGAGAGTGTTACGCACCCTGATTAGGAGAGGGAGAGACCAGCTGCGGCAGAGCAGCCAGTCTCCCTGGCTCTTTCTCTCAGTCACTCTTAAAGGGGCAGCGCGTAAGACTTCGGCTATTCTCACCTCTAAAAATGTTGGACAACAATTACATACCAACATCGTCATGAATTCATAATCACCGAAATCTTTTCATGTTATTCCATTACCCTTGATTGGGCCCATTAATGTAGATTCACACGAGGAGCGGGTCCTCTCTATGGGGGCAGCCATGTTTTTACAGAGGCAAAAGTGGACGTACTAAACAGACCCGACCCGAACGTGTCATATAACAAAACGTGTGGAGTCTTTGTGGCCGGTGTGCTAGTTACCATGGCGACGTAAATCGCAAAAAAACTCAGAAAACCCCCACGTGTGTTTGTGCCAAAAAGTGTGCTCGCAAACTGACACACAAACTATTTCTAGCATGCTCGCGTTAGCGCGCACGATTCTGTAACTGACACACATGGAGGACTTGAATTCTACAGTGACCCCTGCTGTTAATTAGACAATATGCACCTTCCTCCTCCTCCTCCTCCTCCTCACCTGTTTGCCGTTGTGTGTGACAGAAGACAGGATGGTGCGCAGCGTCTTGAAGCCCATGGCGATGTCCAGGAGATGGGCGGCGAAGAAGAAATTGTTGTAGTGGCCCAGAATGGACATGGTGGTGTACCACACCAGATACAGGAAAGACTGGCACCGAAATGAATCGTTTGTCGTCACTCTATCAATCAATCACACATCCGTCAAAAAAAGATTTGTATATTTCAAACTCACATTGTCTGTGAACACCACTCCCATTTTCCACACATGGTACTTTGTATCGATTGAGCTCAACCTGGCAACGGAGAGGGAGAGAGAGAGGGAGAGAGAGAGAGAGAGAGAGAGAGAGAGAGAGAGAGAGAGGCTTCATGTGAGCGGTTCGTATTTTCTGCTTGACCCTCTATTTTTGGTTCAAGCACTTCTTGTCCGTCTGCTCTCTTTATCCGTCTAATCTCTCACCATGACACCAGCGAAGCCTCCTTGGCCACAGTTTCCTCCGTGGGATTGAAATCCAGGGCACTCTTATCCAAACCCAGCAGCTCTGCGATCCTCTCGGCTCCGTACAGGTCTCCGTACTTTTTAATCACCTGCGAACAGCGGGAACAGAGGGGGGGCGCTCTCACGCTGACATCTCCCAAATGTCACCAGGTTGTATTTTTGTTCTGTTTGCGTTGCAGATTAATACAAAAGATACATAAGCCACTTACTTTCCGTTTGACAAATTTGTCCCAGTAATTGTTTGGAAATGAACTGATGAAAAACAAACAAACACACACACACACACAAAAAAGCCACTTAACCTTTATTGATGCAGGATCATGAGTCATAAAGTTCAGTGACTGCAGAGCTGCAGTTTGACTCACGGGGTATTGATGACCAGTCTGTCCCACTGCCCTTTAATGTCATCATCGGACGGCTGCTCTGTGATGTAGAGGCCGGCAAACTCCAGCTTCCTGGCGATCTCTTTTTCACGTTTGAACACCACCAGGGGAACCTGTCTCACACACACACACACACAAAGAAAATGTGAATACATCGTTTCTGCATTCAGAGAAGGAATTCATGTATAGTTCATTTCAGTCAGCTACATTCCCATGTTGGAAACATGCTTTATTGACTTTCTTTAACCTCATCTCCTTTTTTGATCCCTGTGCTTTTTAATTGACATTTTCTAAACTCTATGACCCCTGTCACACCGTCTGATGTTTGCATGATGAACAGCCTAAGGCACACTTGTCAAACTCATGGCCTGCGGGTCAAATGTGGCCCACAGGATCATTTTATGTGGGAGGGTAAAGTCTACAGGGTGATAACTAAGATGCACCCGTATTGATCCGCTTTGCGGAGGAATGAAAAACGGACACAAAATAATAACGGGCCATTGGTGATTACATTCATTAATGCAAGTGAAATGAAACATTAGACTAAGAACAAAAAAGGAGATACTTGGGATTTTGTCAAAATCTGCACACAAAAAAATTTGTCAAATTTCCATATCTGTGCATATGCATGCAAAATATAAGGATACAAATAAAATCCCCATTCTCCTTAAATCGATTCGGAATTCCTGAAAGAAGAGAGCGTGGAGATGAATTAAAAAAAAATGTGATACTGCACCTTGAGGTAGTAGTATCCAACCACACACAGGAAAGATATGATGGTGTGTAAAATGGCCAGACAGCGCAGAGTGGGAGCCATGTAGCCTGTGCTCTCCTGCAGGACAAAGTACTCCAGCGCGCCATCGTCTTCATCTTCTTCCACCGCGCTTTGCCCATTCCAGGGGTCTTCGTCGTCCGAGTAGTCGCCAGTTACCTGTGCGACAGCGAGAGACGGAGTCTTAGTTTTTTTTCTTTTTTATCTGAACGGCTCGATCTCAGGAATGCATTGTCAGAATGGAATCTCACTTTGTAGAAGAGCAGAATGAAGTTGATGGCGAAGGCGACAAATAGCGCCAGGAAGCGAAGGTTGTAGAAGTTTCGGGCAAGGTAATTCTGTAATTTAGACGCGAGTTAAACATACGCAATTGATTTGTGCCAACGATAAGCAATTACAATTGAGCAATAGCGAAAATATCTGACCAGCATCTTGGTCTGGTAGATTTCCAGGCCAGCTAAGAAGCTGGCCATGAAGGCCTCTGGTGGTTCTTTCTTGTGGCCGAGTCTTTTCTTCGGGGCTCTCTTCTCCTCCCTCGAGTGCTCAGGAGGACCTTCATCTCTGCCCTTGTCGTGGTCTTTCTTTTCTCCGTCTTCGGAGCTGTGACGATGAATTTTCTTTTAGTATCACACGTCTCTCATCTCTACTTTTGCTTGTCAGTGACAAACGTACAGCATGCGGACTCCTGCAAAGGTTCCACAGCTATAATAGGACTCTAAATTGAGGGGTACTTGTATTTTCTTTGAACAAATACTTCAAGTGAGTTCTCTGCGAGAGTCTAATGGCAGGTGGCTGTACGTAATTGGATTTGACCCTCCAGGTGTACCTGATAAATGAATAGAAATAAAAAAGAATAGAAAAAGTCTAATAAAGAGTCTATTTGCTCATCATTTCCCATTATATGAATGTAATCATATTGGAAGTGATGAGGTCTGACCTTCAATGCCAAGTCAAAGTCCTACTGCTACCAAAAAAGTTTTCATGCAAGGCTTAAGTGACTTAAAAAAAAGTATTGGGGAACTATTTAAAAGATGTTTATGGCGACGGTGGCTGTGAAGTGACATACTGCCGGAAAGAATTCTGTTGCTGGCTCCTACTCTGCTGTGCTCAAACTCTTTGGGTTTGAATGTGCATCAACAAAATGTAAGTGAGCTGGTCGCAGTTCACAGCGGCTTAAAACCAACTACCCCCCCCCCCCCCCCCCGCTGCTGCCCACTCTGGAGCATCCCCAACGACCCCCCCCCCCCCCTCCGCTGCTGCCCACTCTGGAGCATGACAGTGGCCTCCATGTTTCGGGCAAAGACTGTAAGGGCCCCGCAATAAACAATTTAAAGCCCAACACTCACTCTCCTTTCTCCGAATCTGATTTGTAGTCTCCGTTCGATGCCTTCTTCTTCTCTGCCATCTGTAACAAATACATTAATCAGTCATTCATTATTTTAACAACCTAAACTCATATTTTGAAAAAATGTGTTTTGAATAGAATAGCTAAACTGATGTTTCTTAAAGTGGCAGGTTGCGCCCCCTGGGGGTGGTCTTGAGCTATTACATGATGGGTTAAGATTTGAAAAGGATTAAAGTTGCAACATATGTAGCGCAAACATTCAAGTGCGAGCGTTTCTATTTCAGAGACTGGTTCCAATGTAAAGCGACTATTGTAAAGAGAGGCAATTTCTAGAAAATCTGTTGATGTGTAATGAATGCTGTGAGAAAGCAAACAATTTCATTTCAATGATGCATGTCACTTTTAATAATGACACTATTATGGGGATTTGTCCCTTTATTTTGTCCAAAAAATGTTTGTTGCATGGAAGTAAAAGATGTGTGGATGTGTGTGTGGGGGGTCGTCAGGGGGCTCTAAAATATCTCTTATCTACGGCACCTGTTTCAAAGCCGTGGCCCGTGGGCCAAATGTGGCCTGCGAGATTATTTCATGTGGCCCGCGAGAGATTAAAGGCGTATGATTGTCTAAAAATAAAAGTCGAAAACATGAACTCTACACATGCCACTTTTTACGTGCAGCAACATATTCGGTGTGTTTACAGGTGCGACATGTCTGGAAATGCATATACAATATATGTCACTTAAATAGATAATAGTCGAATAAATAACAAACAAATAGGAGGAGTCCCACATTTAAAACCGGCCCCTTGAGAGCCACCGGAATGTTGATGTGGCCCCTGGTGAAAATGAGCTTGACACCCCTGACCTTCAACGAGGCCGCCCCCGGAGAAAACGTTTAGGAAGCACTGATCGACACTCACGTTATGTTGGAGTCTCATAGTGAGTTCATGCGAGAGCCATCCTCATTCCAAGTGACTGAACCTGATCACCAACCTGTGCCTTCTTCTGCCTCACGGCACTGGCGATGGACGGAGCATCGCCCACCACCACCTCAGACACGTCCCCCAGCCCGGGCTCGGCTCCGTGCTTGCCCTCCCTCTTGGGCTGAATGTTCAGCAGCTCGGCCATCAGGTCCGCCTCCGCAGCGTCGCCCTGAGCCATCTGACCCAGCTCGGCCATCGCCGACGCCTCGCTCGCCTCCATCTTCTCCGTCTCGAGCGCGTCCCCGTGGATGCCAAACTGAGTGGGATCTGGCATGTTCCCCAAGATATCCGTCACCTTCATGTTCTTGGCTCCTTCCACGAGGCCGCCGCCAAACATGGTGGTCCACAGGATGTGGAAGAAGCCCCAGATCAGGCTGTAGACGAAGTGGAGGAGCCCGGTGATGATCATCCAGAAGAAGGCGAAGAAGCCGCGCACCATCTCCTTCACGCTCATCTTCTTGAACTTTCGATACTGCCGCCTCATGCTCTTCAGGGTCAGCATTTGCCGGAAGTGGCAGAGGCTTTTTCGCAAGGAGATGCAGGCGATGGTGAAGGCGGAGGAAGACTCCAGCATGATGTTCTCCTCCTCTCCCTCCTCCTGGTTCTCCGCCACAGTCTGGCCGTCCTCCTCGTTCTCTTCCAGCCGCTCCACCGGGTCCGGCTCCGAAATCTGAGAGGCCAGCTGCATCTCGAAGATGGTGTCCTCGCAGAAGTTGACGAACAGTTCCATCTTCTCGCTCTCTCCGCCCTCGTTGACGACGTCGAAGATGAACTGCCGCTTGGACTCCTTCACCTGAGGCTTCTCCCACTGCGTGCGGCTCGACTCGCTGATCTCGAAGTAGACTCTCTCGATGCGCTTGGCTCCGCCCATGATCTCGATGCGGCCCAGGAACGGCTCGAAGTAGCTGAGGACGCTCTCGGCCAAGTCCAGGAACGTGGCGAGGCGGTTGTCGTGGGGCATGTGCTCGGAGAGGTTGGTGAGCAGCACGGCCACGTTGAAGCCGATGTCTTTGGCCGGTTCGTGAAACCTCTCCACGAACTGCTTGTAGTTGAACATGTCGTTCTCGTCGGCCTCGGCGCACGAGAGGAGGAACTCGATCTCGGACTGCGAGTACTGCTTCTGGTTCTCCATGGACTTCTGGAAATCCTTCTTCGAGATGATGCCCTTGCTCTCCGGGTCGTACTCCCTGAAGCTGTCGGACGTCGTCAGGTCCTTCAGCTTGAGGAACATGTCGAAGAACTTCAGGATCATCTCCACGTTGCTGGAGGACTCCACCAGCGTATCCACCATTTGCTTGCCGATCGTGCCGTTGACCACGTTGCCTGGGAAACGATAAGGGAAATCGGTCAGAAAACAGCACTCCTTGTAACTCGGGTCGATAGAGCAGTGACTCGTCTACCTTCCAGAAGAGAGAGCATCATAACGATCATGTCTTTCTGCAGGTCCAGCAGCTCCTTCAATAATTCAATCTGACTGGAGTCCTGTTGGACGTGGACAGGAAGAGGGAAAACCCTGTGACTCCCATCACCACACATCACACAGACTACATTGCAAAGACACCGACGCCCTGTCTAATATCCCCAAGTTGCATTTGGCAAGATCAAGGCCGCCTGTGATTGCGAGGGACCTCCAACCGCCCTGCTGGGGCCCGGAAAGCCTTTCTGGGAAACATCCATCCATCAGCACCCGGGTTAATGCTATTCTACTGGGGAGCGGCAGATGGTTGGGTCAGTCTGACGCAGTTAGGGTCTTTGCTGAGTCTGTATTTAGCCTGCCATAAATCTGAGGCATACTTTGATGAGCTAAATTCAAAAGGTGCTCCACCTGTGCTCTCCTTAATCCTGGCCCCTACTGTCACTTCATGGTGAGGTTGGATGGTTGGATTTGATCCCGCTGCTGCATTATGAGGGCACGGAGGGCAGAACATCACGGATAGAGCCATACATCATTCAGCTGAATGGAGGTGTATATGTGAAACCCTGCTGCAGTGGCATGGGAGATGGTTACAGTTTAGCCTGGAGAGCCCCCTGGTGGCCACACATATAAAAGGACTATATCTTAGCTTTTTTTGTTTGTTTTTTTCAATTTTTGGACCATGCAATACATGTACACACAGACACACAGACACACACACACACACACATATATATATATATACATATATATATATATATGTATACCGCACTTCTAAGTAATCCACATACTTCAGGTACATCTGCCAGGGTTTAGTATCTTGCCTAAGATTGTATCATCAACTTTGGAAGATGCTCCTCTTTTCAACAGCTTGCAGCAAATTCTCAAATATTATCTTGCATAATGTAACAACTATCTATAAAATTGTCTCATGTAATATTGAATAATAAGTACATTTATATAGAAAAACCATTACAAAGTTATGATATATATTAGTGTGTGGAACAAGTGTTCCACTCCCTCCCCTACAGTTATATTTCATACTAATTGTTTTAAACTAGTACGTGGTATTTTCTGTAATTACTACTTGTAATGTTGTTGCTGTTCCTGCTTGTGTATGTTTGTGCTCTTTACTAAATCCCTGTGCTGCTGTAACTAATGCAAAGTTCCCCACTGCGGGATGAATAAAGGATTCCTTATCTAATCTTAATTAAGTACAGCAGCCAAATCCAACGAGGTTTAAAAAGGGCAATACATTCTCCTGAAATAGAAAAGGGCAAAATATGAAAACTGAATAAAAATAGTAGAGCAAAACAAGTGTTTTTTTGGTACAACCACTTACAAATACTTGGCTACACAAACAGGTTGACGCAGGCAAACAGTTGATACCTGT
This sequence comes from Chascanopsetta lugubris, assembly GCA_016785325.1. Taxonomy (NCBI): domain Eukaryota; kingdom Metazoa; phylum Chordata; class Actinopteri; order Pleuronectiformes; family Bothidae; genus Chascanopsetta; species Chascanopsetta lugubris. Next base: position 1,100 of record JAFBJT010110880.1, on the reverse strand, counting down.
GAGAGTTTCATCTGCATGTTGGCAAACACGTGCAGGAATCCCACCACAGCGTCCCACAGTCGGCTGTGAGCCAAACTCTGCTGGTTCCCAATACAAGGACCCTGAAGTGAACAGATCAAAACAAATATGTACGTAGACTTCTATTTGTGCTTTCTTTCATTTTATAGTCTCTTTGTGGCCATGTCCACTTAATTAATGCTCGTTTAATATTAAATTCTTTCAAACTTCTTTCATTTCTAAGGAAAAGTGCAACATAAACAAAGTCTTACTGTTACTACTGTCATGTCGTACCTGTATGTACTCGGTTAAGGAGTTGAAGACCTGCTTGGCGACTGACAGAGCTTGAGAGAAATTCCGCTGTCCCGCCTCATCGATGATGTCCTTACCGGAGTAGTACCAGTAGAAGTCGCTGATGGATTCCTGGATCAGGAAGGTGAATACATTAGATTCATCATGTTAAAGATGAATGCACATATGTAAAACCTAAACCAGTTCCAGAATCTTTACTTTGGCTCGACTTAGCGTATCAAAACGTACACAATGTCACTCGTATATCTATATTTTTTCACATTGCCCCCAAAATTTGGTTGTTACTTGTTAGCATCTGAAAGAAGTTATTGTGACATGCATAGACTGTTACTCTATATTAGTCAATCTGTAATTCCTTATTTGATTCAACACAACTGTATTGTCATTGCACATGTCACAGCTACGAGGCAACAAATGAACTGTATTCAATTTTGGATAGCAGGATTATTATTCTGAGTTTGGAAGTTATGACATCAAACGGACAGTTTTACAAAGTATACCTTTTAGACATCTTAAGACGTTACTCATGAATCAAATGCCTTTTCAGACTTTTTTTTTAGTCATCCACAAGGACCTTCCTAAACATTATACCTGCAGTCTGAGGAGGTAGTCCACTGTGCTGATGATGATGTTTACTGTTGTTGTGTTTCCTGTCTGAGTCCTCAGGAAGTTCTGGAAATCTAAAAAGAGTAAAGGAATAGAGGAGGGCATTAACAACATACAACTTCAGTTCTGTGTCACTTTGCTGTATGAAAGGAGGGCGGGGGGGTGGGGGGGGGGGGGGGGGGGGG
>JAFBJT010110879.1:4483-16397 GCA_016785325.1 Chascanopsetta lugubris | reverse complement strand
CCCCCCCCCCCCCTCCCCCCCTCTCTCTCTCTCTCTCTCTCTCTCTCTCTCTCTCTCTCTCTCTCTCTCTCTCTCTCTCTCTCCCCCTTGGCCCTTTCACAGAGCGCACGGCCATGAAAAGTGCACGAGTCTCCTTCGGCGGAGACCGAAGCATGTGGGTCGGACTTGTGGTTAAACCCAGCAGCCCATGGGGGGGCAGAGGGACCTTGCAGAACCCACCCCTCGGCTCCTTGTGCCAAGATTTAGGCCAAAGCGTTATATAATTCAATAAACATTTCTAAGTCCAGCCGCAGGCTGTTTAACACTTAGACAACCATTCTTATTTGTGTTACTACCGACGAGTAATGAGCCAGCTACTGGAAAAGATGAAGTAACTGCGCATACTTCTCCTGACAGGAGCTGGAGAACATTACATGTCCTTGGTCAGTCTCCTCACTCGCAGATGACCACAGACCTCACGCTGCCTCTGTCGACGTCCCGTCGCTTGAATATCTGATCGTCTTATGTAATGCATTCCTCTGCAGCGGCGGCTGCAGCAGCAGCAGCAGCGGCGGCAAACTGAACAGATTTCAACTTCCATTTCTCGAAATCGGAAAAAATCTCCTCTAGCCAGGTCACCAGAAGAGTTTCCTCTAATCCTTTATTTTGCATGTTCCCTTCTTCTCCCCCTCCCAAGCCCCAGCCCCAACTCCCCCTTCTTTCTCTTTTTTTTTCCAGATTTCCACTCACTGGCCCAGACAGCCTTAGCCTTGACTCGGGGCCACCCCATGCTCTCACTGTCCAACTATTTAACTAACCGCAGTGAAACAGCTTTAATTTCAGCTTACTGCTCGGCCTGACTGAATGCAGCATCGCTTGGGGGTCTTTCTGGAAAGCCGTGGTATGGGGCCCAACAGGCAGCCAGGCAGACAAGGGAGAACAACAGCCCTGTGCAGTTAGATCCGCGAGACCCCCAGAGACACATACATCAGTCAGACCAGCCTCCCCTGGGAGCCGTTCAGTTAGTTATGGCTCTTTTAAATGCTCCTCTGCACCTCTGCTCGATACGTGGAGGTGAGAGTTATTGGACGGCCAATAGTCAATGGTCAGATAAAATCCCCATTAAGGACTCAACATGTTTTGAATGAGTGAGGAGCATTGCAGGGTGTAGTTTTTGTTACTAGACAGGGTTCGGTTGCCCTGTTGCAGATCTAAAACCACCAAGACAAAAGACTGAGAAAAACAAGACTCTAGTCTGTTTTTAGAACCGCTGCCATCGCTCCCATCATTCACAGTGACTATTTACATACTTAAAGGTGCAGCGTATACGATTTGATGACATCCAGTGGTAAAGTTCCATGTTTTATGCAACACCTCACCCTCACAAGCATGCGGGAGAACCTGTGGTGGCCCTCGGACGTCCTTGGAACCAGCAAAAGATGTCCACTTTGTGTTATTGTAAAAACATGGCAGCCCCCACGGATCGGACCCGCTCCCCATGTCAATCAATATACATTGATGTGTTCATTTGAGCGGAATGGGAACAAAAACACATTGAAGTAATCCTGAAAAAGTTGGTATCTGATTGTTTTGTAATATTTCTCTCTGGCAACAGAGGTTACAGAAATGAATACAATCTTGCCCACTACACCTTTAAGTGAGGCCAGGCTTGTTACCGTGCAACTCTGGCGGTGGTTAGGTCTCTGCGCAGTTCCTGCACGTGCGAGTCGAACATGATGCAAACGATGTTTTCTGCATCGGTGATTGGCCACAGGGCGTCGCACAAACCCTCGACTCCCTCACCTCCACTCGTTTAGTCTGAGGGAAAGTGATGTGAAGGAGGAGGAGGCATGTTGACGATTCCCTTGAATGACATTTTTGGAGGAGTTTGCGCTCAGGCTCTGATCTCACTATTTGGTCAGTGCGTTGCAGAATTTGTCAGTGAGAGAAATTGTGCTGAATATCTTGTTCCTAGGAGGAGATGAGTTTTCAATGTGGATCCCAAAACGTATTTAAAGAGCCTCATGAACTCCCAACCATAGATTGCATAGAAAGACGTAGCGTCCGTGACGTCACCCACGGGTTTCTGCCGAGTCCTTGTGAAGCTCATAGTGGACAGTCCACTTGTCGCAGTCTTGCCGATGCCTAACTCCTCCTACTTCCTTTCATGCATGTATGAAACCTATAGGTAGCCTTTGTTTTTCATGTTCTTCTGGGCTCTTGTAAACATGTTTTGGTCTATTCTTGTTAGGTCTCACTTTCATTGGATCAAGACCGTCCCCTCGGACGAAAGCCACCGGTCTGGGTCATGGTCCGCGGGGCCTGGAGGTTCAGATAAAGGGTCCATCAGCACCTTACAAACTAAGCGAAATGAACAGCTCAGCTCTTTTCTGAATTATCCTTATCTGCCCCTGCAGTGGACGAGAGGGTCCCTCTGGTTCTCCTGATTTGAAACAGGGGGAAAACACGTTTGGCTCTTCCCACAGACACCAGCCTTTGCCAGCTCCTCTCCTTTAACTGGCTTATCTCATCAGTCAAGTTGTGGAGTTAAAGAATTTCAGAGCCGGAGCCCAAACCACCCCGAACACATTCTTCCTTAACCTACATTTCAAGTTGTGGACAAAGTACATGGTGAAACAAAAAGTGAAGAGTGAGAGTCCATGTTCCTGCAAAGGTGCATGTGTGTGTGTGTGTGTGTGAGAGAGAGAGAGAGAGAGAGTTTTTGCTGACACAGTAGTCTGTGGATTTGTCTGGATGAAGGGGAATACATTTATGGTTTTTGAGGAGTGAGGACCCACACCAGCCACCCTTGGGTCTTGTTATCCTCTCCCATGCCTGCGCTCTTGGGGCGACTTTAATGAATACTCCTGTTCCAGCCTTCTTCTGGCTCCAGTCAGGCTACATACAGGGGCTGCAACTCCAACCCCCCCCCCCCCCCCCCCCCCCCCCCCCCCCCCCCCCCCCCCCCCCCCCCCCCCCCCCCCCCCCCCCCCCCCCCCTCCCCCCCCCCATCCCCCCCCCCCCCCCCTCCTCCATACCCTCCTCCTCCTCTTCCTCCTCCTCCCTGATTGTGCCTGTATGGTCCTTCCACTGCCGAGAATGAAGAGTGAGATGGAGACAGCACACAGAGGCCTGGTGATGGAGCTGAATTATTGATGCGTGGAGTTCACTCGGGAACACCTCCGGAGTTTTTCGGAGCACACACCGGCCGCCATTTTTGAACTCGCGCCACGACGCCCGTGCGGGTTCAAACTTTCCGAGCGGCAGGGTTTCGCCGTATGAATCTTTCAGAGGGGCACTGGGGAACTTTGAGGAAAAGTTGGTCGTTTAGAGCGACACCCGCGGCCGTGACGTGACGCGTTGTCAAAACGCCGTTCGCGCAGCTGTGAGTGAGCATCGACTTCGAGGGTTTAGCCTGCGAGATTTATGTGGAATTAGAGCAGTTTATTTTAGGCAGAGGTGGAATAATGAATATTTAAGATGACGCTTTCATCTTATCTCACAATGGAGGTTTTCCTTCATGGAGGCTGCCATGTTCTACAGGAGCACAGAACACCCTCTTTGAGATCATTGATAACTGAGGGCTAGCTTAGCATCCGCTACAGGTGTGGCGAGGTGAGGAATATTCAGCTGCAATACCTTACTTCACCACTCGATGGCACCAAATCCAACAGAATGTACCTTTGAGAAAATAACCATGTTATTTAGCTAGCATGTTGCCTATTACACACTGTTGCTGTTTTGGGCGGTAACGACACCGCTAGCTCACATGACCGCAGGCTCGGGAGCAAGTCAACGAGTCAAGTGGATCCCAAGCTACTTCAGGAAACAGGAAGTAGGTGAGTAGGCTCTTTTATGTTACAGCTTGTAAATTCATTTGAATTAAAACAATTATTTAAAAAGCAATTTAACCGAAAACTAACTCAAACACAGAGGCTTGATTCTTGCTAAGTTAATGCAAACGTAAATGTCGGGAAGAGAAGTTAGTCCCGCAGTCTTGAGTGGTAAGAGAATGTGCTCCAGTGATGGGCCCCAGCAACAAGTGCTGAGCCACCTCCCATTGCATCATGGGTAACGGGAGGTGACGGGGTGAAACGGCGTGTGCTGCAGAAATCCTACAACTCCATCGAGTTTGCCTTTTATGATACGATGATTGAGAGAAGTCAGGAGCCAATCGCACAAATGTTCTCAATAAAAGTTCCGCGGTCCGGCTGAGAGGAGGAGGGAAATGTTTTATTTATAAAGTGGAGCGAGAGGTGAAGCAGCAGCTGTTGACAAGAGGAAGGCTGTGGGACCTTTTGTTAAATGGTTTATTCAGTTTTGTTTTTTTGTTTTTTTTGAGACGTGAAAAAGTAATGAAGTCACTGAGAGAGAGAGAATAAGAATTTGTCAACAAGGAAAATACTTGTGGGCATGAGGTTCTAACATTGAACAGATTTTGGCTTCTCTAAAACAAAACTAGCGACTAGAACATGCAGTTCCCAGGGTGGCCACTTGAGGCCGGCTCCAAAAGTGAACCCGGAAGTCAATTCGACATGTTTGAAGCCTGGTACAAACTAGTCTCAATCAGTCACATTTTCAATGTGGGATCAGTTATTTTCCAACTCACTTGTTTTCATTCTTTCAAGTTTTTAAATCCTGCCTAACTAAGGGGCGTGGCCTCTTGAGTGACACCTGGGCCCGACCTGGCACATTCTGTGGATGCTGTGACGGCACCATGAGCCCACCCCAGCTTTTCCTGTGCTCTGCCTTTTTGCCTATTTTTTTGGATGAACCCGGAAGTGGGAGGAGTCAGCGTGAACCGCCCCCTTCGATCCTCATGAGCACTCTGCACAAAGCTATGGGTGATGTCACGCACGGTACGTCCATCTTTATATACACTCTACAGTTTTGACCAATGGAAGAGGGCACACAATTGATTGTGTTTTGGATTTGAGCGGTCGTGAGTTTAAATGCTGACACTGAAAGTTGGACAGAAACATTTCCGTCTTGTTTGTTTATTGCACGTGATCCCTGAGATTGACATTGACTCCCATTTTTTTTGCTTCAATGTGTGAAAAAGTGGAAACGTGAAGTACAGTAGAGAGTCATTTCCATTGTACTTAGTCTTAGAAAGCACATTTGTGTTTTCCACCGAGTATTTTTAGGGCAGAGGTAACAGCACAGTGTGTCTGTACGTCTGTGTGTGTGTGTGTGTGTGTGTGTGTGTGTGTGTGTGTGTGTGTGTGTGTGAATGTGTAGGAACGCTCAGAAAACGAACACTTCTGGAATGCCCCCCGCAGAGCGAAGACTTCAGGGTTGGATGTGTGTTTATGGGAGCGTTTTGGCAGGAAGAGGCCGGGACCCGGTCCAGAATAACGGAACAACACTGGAATGCGGTACAGCGGGGAATATCCTGAGTCAAACACGAGGCAGCCGTGGGGTCCGAGGAGGAGGAGGAGGAGGAGGAGGAGGAGGAGGAGGAGCATTATGCGGTTTGAAAACTGTATTTTTTAATATCAAGATAGATGAGTCCCAGCGCGCCGCCCTGCTCCGCGCCGAAAGACGACGGCGTTTCATTTGACTCCTTTTTCATTTTCACACCACCGCCAAATTAGAAGACCATGTCCCGTGGAATAGCTCTCAAACCTGTGACTCATTCACATGCACACAAAAAAAATCTCTACCCAAATGTGAGAGCCGCAACTGTGGAACGGCGTGGAAGTCGCAGCGAATGCGAAGTGTTAGTGTTTCTCTCCAGGCTGTGCATTAGGCCGGATGCCACGCACCTTCGCCCACATGCCTCCCACGACCGAGCGCCCGTATATAGAGGGCAGAATCCGAGCCCAAGCTGCAAGCAGGCAGATAAAGACAATCTCATTGATGTAGGAGCAGCTCGCTGCTGAAAAGAGACATCTCTGACACAAGCCTGCTCGCAATAGCCTTGCTACAGAATCAGATTAGCGGCTGTGGAAACGACCGCGCGCGGGGCTGCGAGGCGTAGCGTCGGCTTCTCCATACGTCTCAGGCAGCGGCGCTGGTGCGTCTTGCGTTCTAAATGTATATGTGAATCCGTGTGCGTGCACGGCCTCGAAGCTGGTCCCTCGCCATAAACCTCCAAACCAAAACACTGAGGAGCGGCCGGATGCATCAGCTCCTCCCGGAGCCACATCGACGCTTGCAGTGACATGAATGTGCGCAGTGGAGCCTGGGAATGACATGCTCCGCCCACAATGCAGGCGACCGTAGACCATCTCGATATTTTGCAGTGTTTCTCTTTTTCTTGGGAGTGAGAGAAAGTTCTGATGAGCGTATCGTGAAGTGGCGCTCGTACCTGATCGGCTGCAGTCCAGTCATTTTTCTCCGTTGCGCGTCATCAACACTGCGAAGCTCCAACTTCACAGCACCGCCCACGTTACGCCTTGTCGTGTGCTTGTCACGGATAGACCTGAAACAATGAGGACGGATGCGTCCAATACGGAGGAGGAAATACGTGCAGTTCACCGGGTGGCCACTCGAGGCTCTCTCCACAAGTGTGTCGATCCCCCACAGATTCCCATGTTAAAATGGTTTCGGTCTCAATCCTTTGTTCCTGTACGGGGGGGTGACATTTGTTTCTCACTTGCTTAGTTTGATTCTGTAAAGTTTTGCTATTGCACTTAATTAAGGGGCGTGGCCTCTCGAGTGACACTTGGGAAGGAACACCCGAAAGTTCTAACCCTAACCCTAACCCTAACCCTAACCCTAACCCTAACCCTAACCCTAACCCTAAACCCTAACCCTAACCCTAACCCTAACCCTAACCCTAACCCTAACCCTAACCCTACTTCGGCCGATACCAAGTTTTTTTTTTTTTCGTTTTCTGCAAAGCTACAACTTCACAGCCCCGCCCACACGACACCAAAGAGGCCATTCGACAACCAACTCATCCTCTCTCTCAGAACTCTCCTCCACCTGCTTTGTGTGTTTTGATGCTTTTTAGCATTCGAACAGGATTTGACGAGCGACGGCGCGGGGCGCTGCAGGGTTAGCCCGTCTCACTTCCCCTTTCTTTTTTCCTCCACGTCTGTTTCCTCTCACTCTCTCTTTGTCGTTACTGTTTTCTCTCGCTGTGTCGCTGCCAGACCTCGACTTTATACGCCGCCCCCCTCCTCCTCCTCCTCCTCCTCCTCCTCCTCCTCCTCCTCCTCCTCTGAACCAACTCCTTGGCAACCAGTTGCAGCGTCTCCCAGAAAGGTAGACAGCCCTCTCCATGGTGCCACAGCAACCCAATGCAACATCAGACAGCGAGGCGTGTTACATTATTAACCAGAAAGAGGCCGGGGCTGTTGGAGGACCGGATCAGGGAGAGGAGAGGAGAGGAGAGGAGAGGAGAGGAGAGGAGAGGAGAGGAGAGGAGAGGAGAGGAGAGGAGAGGAGAGGAGAGGGAGCGAGCTCAGCACATGCATACGCACACGCTCTAAACTGCAGTAATAGGGAAACGGAACTCGAAGGTTGGACTCTAGGACCATGATGCAGGAGTGTGAGTAAAGTAACGCACGGTTCGATCATGTTCGAGCGAGAGGAGAGGGACTTGGAAGCGGTTACATTCAGCCAAATCCACAGGGGGATCAATAAGGAACATCTGGGTTCTGGGGTGGACAGGGCGGCTTTTGTTTGCAGGCAGCACATTGGCCTGACACCTCACCCAGATTCTCTCTGGCTTTCTGCACGGGGGGGGGGGGGGGGGGGGGGGGGGGGGGGGGGGGGAGAGGAGGAACTGCTGGGGGTGCGATCAGGGAGGGAAAGGTGTTTGCTTTTCTGCAGGATCGCTTGTCTGTTCCAAGGCCGAGGTCTGAACCAAGTGCTCTCTCATCGGTGTGTCTGTGTTTGGAAATGTAGTGAAATAAAAAGAGTTTTTCATTCTCCAGATGAACTCTGTTACATAAGAGAAGGACTCAGATTCAAAGTGACCCATCACACAGTCCATCGCATGATGTGCTGATTGAGCAGGTTTCACGGATGCACCTGTTTGGTAAATGTGTCTCGTTAAGATTCTCGCGTTATGGTGCGAACGTGTAGAGAGGACTGCGCTTTGTTGATGTTCAACGGATGATCTCTATGTTTCCAATTCAGATGGAAAACTGTCAACATCAGCCATAAAGTCAAGAATAAGAGTATGACGGCCCACCAGGGTCCAACACGGCCAAACGGCTACTTCAAATTCCCTGAAAAAATGCATTGATTACAAATCAACAAATCCATATATATATATATATATATATATGTATATTAAGGTTAAATTGAGGGGCCACCTCCTGCACATTTGATACCATATTTCTCTGGTAATGATGTAACGACTGACATCACACCATCATTATCACAGAGGGCACGTGGGGGAGTACGGTGCACTCGAGGGTCCGTCGCCTCGGGGATTCGGCCTGACTCACCTTGACGAGGAGCCAGTCTCGGAGCCGCTAACGAGAATGTCACCGAGGACGATATGTAAAGTCCGGTGTGGTGTTGTGTCATGGGTTCCGCGCCGGCCCAGAGTTGAAGTGCGCGACAGAGTAAGCGCATGGAACGAAAACAAAAACGGTCCTCCATTGTGTTGCCGAGGACGCGCACGGTCTCCTCGACGGCGCCGAACAACAACAGAGCTCCGCGGCGCCGCGGCGACAAAAGGGAGAAGCATCATCACCCACTCTCTTCACGAGGCGCTGGCAGCCAAACCCTGCGACTTCACGTTGGTGGAGATTAATGCACTCTCCTCATTCTACTGTGCACTTTAAACACAGGGTGGTAGGGTGGTGGTGGAGGGGGGCGGCGGGGGGTGGGGGGGGGGGGGGGGGGGGGGGGGTGTTGATGATGAGGGGGGGTGCACAAATGTTGAAATGGAGAGACAGTGCACGCAAAATAGCGGCTGAGGACGACTGGAAATGGGGAAAAAGTGGCGGAGATGAGAGAGGCTGAAGTGGAGGGAGACAGAGAGAGAGAGAGAGAGAGAGAGAGAGAGAGCGGGGGGGGGGCGAGAGAGAGAGAGAGAGAGAGAGAGAGAGAGAGAGAGAGAGAGAGAGGAGAGGTAATGAGGCCAGTGACTGGCTTTACACCTCGTCTCTGTGGAAACTAATTGGGAGAGAGCTGGAGGGCACTAATTTGAGCACTCTGCTGGGTAAATGTAGTGCAACGAACTATGAAGGGTAAATCAATGTACTACCTCTGCCTGCACTTCACTTTCTCTCTTTCTTCACCCCAACACCCCCCCCCCCCCCCCCCCCCCCCTGGTGCCCCCCCCCCCCCCCCCCCACATTATTGTTTCCTAATAAAAATTCAATTGGATTCAACTGGGTTCGTGGGGCACGGAGGTATTGACCTATGGGCAGATGCCATGTGTGCTGATGAGGTGCGGCTCAACCTGCAAGGAGTCGGGCTAGTTGGAGAAAAGCCGCGGCCGAGCTGTTTGCGTTGTTGTTTGGAAAAGACGTAAACTTTGTTAATCTGGATTAACACCTGCTGTGTCAGAGAGGTTGGGAAATGCTGCCAGACACATTTGAAAAGACGCAGCCGTTACTGTGTTATATTTTTTTCCACGACAGGAGTCGGATTCGGCCAAAACCAAGCGGCAACCTCCGGGGCTGACGCATGAGTCCGGTGCGGAAGCGGGAAAACGTGCAGTTCACGGGGTGGCCACGTGAGGCCTGGCTCCAAAAGTGAGTCGATCCGCCCTAGTACTTCCATGTTATAGTGGGAGCCTGTGAGGATTGACTCGCTCTTGGAGTCGGCCTCGAGTGGCCACCCTGTGAACTGCACTTTTGATAATGTGTCTTCTGAGAGTTGCTCCTCTCACGCTGTGCTTTACTGTCTCTGTCTTACAGTAGTGCCTGATCGGCCATGTGGACCCCCCCACCCCAATCCCCCCCCCCCCCCCAAACCCCTCCCACCCCACCCCTACCCCACCCCATACAGTGTCTTCCCACAGTGCATGTGAGTATCACGGGCGATGGGGAAGATGCAGCGATTATATTGTACAGCGTGTGTGTTCGCTCTCAGGGTGGTATGTTGTCTGATGGGAGAAAGCGGGTGGGGGGGGGGGGAGCAGAATGTATGCTGACCCCCCGCTGTGAGCCCAAGGGTGACGGAACAAGGAGCCAGGATTCGGGCTTCTTAAGGGGAATTATCCTCACCCTCGGGCTCGAGCTTTTCAGCCCCGGCTCTCATCGATGCTGAGCGTGAGGAGGACAAAGAGCCGGCTTCAACCGAAAGAGACATTTCAGGGCGTCGACAACTCTGATTTTTATGGGAGGGAAATGTTTTTTATTTTTTTCTTATTGTTTGAAGAAAAACCAAATGTAAAGACGTTGCGACACAGCCGGTGCTTATTCTGTGTGTTAGTCTAACTGCACCTTTCATTGTGGTACTTGGAGGATCTGCTCCGTTCAGCGCCATCTGCCCCCCTCGCTCAGCGACTGTGCCTCGCAGCTCGGCCCCCTGGGAAATAGCTGTGGATAAGTTATTCAATTAGAGGGGCATTATTGGCCCTCTCTCTCAGAGGACAGAGCTGATGATGCTGTGATTATACCGCTCTGCATTCCTTTATGGCTCGGCACCCTCCCTGTGTGTGTGTGTGTGTGTGTGTGTGTGTGTGAAGGACGCCATGTTGATTGTTTTGAAGTTGCCGTGGCGTCCGCCGGCGCCCGGTTTGATGTGCAACACGACAGCGGTCACACTGCACAATCCGCTGACAGTGCATTCTCTCCTCTCCCCTCTTTGTCTTTCCCTCCCTCCCTCCCTCCCTCCCTCTCTCCGTTCTGATAGGTGCCAATTACACCGCCCGTGGGTTCGAAGCCCCTCCTTCCTCGCCGCTGACCCCGTCAGCCATCTTTAATGTCAGCTCCTCGGCTCCCCGGCGAAGGGAATTACCCCCTTTGTAGCCCCCGATGAGGAGGAGAGAGGAGCCACACAGCAAAATGCAGAGCTTGACTCCCCCCCCCTCGCCCACGTGCATGTGAACACAGGGTCAGAACAGCGTTGGATCCAAACCCCTGAAGGGCTTTGACATTTCAGCTCCTCTGCCCTTTTTGTTGCTCTATTTTTTTAAAATTTTTTTTTGTTCTCCCTCGTCCCTTGTTCCTCGTCTGGCCTCGCTGTTTTTTGGGTCTCGGCCCGGCCCAGATGATGATGATGATGATGATGATGGTGGGGCGCTGCACGCGCACAGGCGTGTGCAGCGGGGCCCTCCTGGCTCTCCTGGCGCTCCTGCTGCCCCTGCGGGAGCGCGGCTGCTGGGGGTTGAATCCCGGCTCGGGGGATGTGGAGAAGCCGGCGCGCTCGGGTCCAAGCCCCTGGGAGGTTCTGCACAGGCACAGGCGCAGCTGGGTTTGGAACCAGTTCTTCGTGCTGGAGGAGTACACCGGGAACGAGCCGCTCTACGTTGGCAAGGTAGGCGCCCCCTGTGGCCGCTCTTTGTTACTGAACCCTTCCCCGGCCTGTGATTAAGTGATCCTCTATTTTTTGCCGAGTGTCTGCACCTGCGCGGAACACGTATCAATAACCCTGCGCCGTAATGACCTGCAGAATCTGGGCCAGCAGAGTTTTACCGCATATAGTATATATATAAAATATATATATATATATATTTATATTCCCACTGCCCTATATAATGTTTAACTAATGAATAGACAAAGCGGACAGTGTGATATTTTAACTCCAGCCAGACTGAAGTATGGCCTTTTGCGGAGGTGCACTTTTACTTTGGGGGGCCGGTGTGAGACGACTTATTTGCAGGAGATGTATGTATGTACGGATATTTATAGTGTGTATTACTCAGCTGTGTGTGTGTGTGTGTGTGTGTGTGTGTGTGTGTGTGTGTGTGTGTGTGTGTGTGGCTCTTGTGCCAAGATGAGCTGATAGAACAGAGTAATGGCTGTTTTGGCAGGTGTGTAAGTGCGTGACCCCCCTCCCCCCCAACTCCGCCACA
>JAFBJT010110877.1:15659-16696 GCA_016785325.1 Chascanopsetta lugubris | reverse complement strand
TATACGGCATGTGCAGTGAATGAGGGGAAACGAGCTGAGCCTTTTTTTTATTTTTTTTTACTTCCAAGCAAAAGTTAAATAGGTCAAAGCTGCATGTTTGGATTCCTCTGAGGACGGATGTGGGCGGGTGTGTGTTTTGCTGCGGAGGCTCGGTGGCGACAGGTTTTTGAGGAATTTCTTCCTGCCGATGTCAGGTGATCGTCAGGAAGCGGAGGGTAACATGAAGCTGGCGCTGATTTTAAAACACAATGAAATAAAGATGAAACACAAAGGCCACTGAACAGAGCCTTTTATTTCATTGGCACAGGTCACCTTGTTTTTCCTGACATTCAAAACAAAAGCTCGAGTGGAGGAAAACGGTGACATCGTGCCTCCGGACGAAGGTTGTGATGTTTGCTGGTCTTGCCTCAATTTTCCAGACGCCTTTTCTCCTCAGTGTTTGTGACGTTTAAAGGCTTTTGATCATTTGATGATTTCCTTTATTTCTTTATTTTTTTTTACTATTTGCAAATACTTTTCTTTTACTTGTTTTGGTCAGGAACCTGACCATGTGCTTTTTGTTTCTTGAAACTCAAACACTGCCTCCCCCACAATAATCGTTTACGTCCCAAAGAGGCAAGTGTTCCCTCCCGACTCTGTTTTCACCGTATTCTCACATATACCTTCAAATACTCGATCACGACGACATCTTCCCCGACGCCTGTGATGTCGTCTCAACTTCTCTGAACCACAAAGTCAAACTCATCGGATCAGCAACTGTTTGTACGTTTCGTCCCAAAGTCTGTTTTGGTTTTTCATTTTCCTCATCGTCATGATCCTGATGATTCCCTGGTGCTTTCCTTTTTTTCTTCCTGCCCCCTTGTGTCTCCCTCTCTCCTGTCTCCCAGGGGCAGACCAGGCCATCAGCCTGCGGCGGTGACGCACCTGCGGCGGTGACGCACCTGCGGCGGTGACGCACCTGCGGCGGTGACGCACCTGCGGCGGTGACGCACCTGCGGCGGTGACCCACCTGGCTCTGGTCACTCATCAGCTGCAGT
>JAFBJT010110877.1:3159-13159 GCA_016785325.1 Chascanopsetta lugubris | reverse complement strand
TTCACTCTCTCTCTATCTCCCTTTGTCTGTTTAGTCTCTCCTCTCTCTTCAGCCCTCACATTCCTCCGCTCTGCGCACTGAACCTTCAAGGGAACATGTTGTGTTTTTTTTTTCTTTCTTTCTTCTCTTTCCTCCTCTTCCAGCAGTATTTGACAGCTCACTGCGGATCAGGAAGGATCAAGGTTTCTAATCCCTAAGACGAGGCCTAGCATGGACACACCTCTGCCTCTGGCTGGAGATCAGCAGCTTTTCGGATTCCCCCCGGGCGCCCAAAGACCTCCACATCCCCAAATGACATTCCAGCTCTCCTGCGGTGGGGTTGCACCTCGCAGGCAGCCCCCCAGCGTGCGTTTGATTCACCTGCGCTTCGTCCGTGAACACACACCTGGCGCAGCCATCTGATCTCAAAGTCCTGCAAGAGCTGTCGCGTAACTCCCAACGACTCGTTTTGGAGTTTTCTTCAAAAGGGATATTTTGATGTTGCGAGAGGAGGCTTCCATGCTGAGAAGATCAATATTGGTGCGCTTAATATGAAGCCCCCACAATACGGTAACTAGCCCCGGCTCAGCTGAGCTCCAAGACCAGGAAGCGGGGGGAACGGCTGCAGGAGGCGTTTACAGGAGTTTATGAGCCTGATGATTTATCAGCTGCGCTCAGTGACTCAGCGCTGTTTACAGATAAGAATTACACAGATACGATCATACAAACGCTGTGATGGTGAACGGGTTCGTGGTGTGGCTCCATGATCAGAAACTCAGGCTCCGGCCCACAGGGAGACGAGGACCATCTCTTTCTGAGTCGTTCTGAAAATGAATTCCATCCACGCAGCACAGGAGAACGACTGAGAGCGCTGCAGTACAGCCTCCAGGTGGGGGGGGGGGCAGGGGGTTATGATGGCGCAAAGACTGTGGTGCGATTCCATTCTCTAGCCCTGTTTATGATGATACCTGTGTGTTTGTCTTCGACACAGTTCACATCACGGGTCTGTGTGTTTTCTCACAGGGAAAATAGAACAGATGTGATACCCGAAAAGATGTGATCCCCCCCCCCCCCCCCGTCCCCCCATCTCCCTGATTACAGAGGGATCTCAACTCATTAAAACAGACACTGCATCCAGTCTCTGGGCCAATCAGATTACAGAGCCGCCTGCTATTGTGAAGGTTTTTTTTATGTCATATCCTCGAACCGAATGCAGCGGCGCCGCCACTGAACCCTGCGCCCCCTCAACACAGAACAGAGACAACGACAGAAGAGAAGAAAAGACCACCTACGATCAGGCCCGACAGGATTGAGTAAGTGCTCATAGGATAGAAATCAGTGCGCGGGAGAGAGAGAGAGAGAGCGGGCGAGATAAAGCACTTCCAAGGTGTTTGCAATCAGCCTTTTATTGTCAGGTAGCGAGGGAGACGAGGGGGTCCCTCCGTCTGAGGGGCTTCGCAGATGGTCTCATCTCCGGGCTCAGATCACACGACGAGATCGGAACGTTAATAGAGGTTTATGATCCAACATGTGATCCAACATCCCGCTGAGACAGATGCACAGAACAAATATAGGATGGATAATGGTTCCACACACACACACACACACACACACACACACACACACACACACACACAGTCCTGGCCATCAGTAACACGTTGGCCCAGATAAAAGGATTTCTGTGAAATGCTGAAGCGATGGATGAAGTGTAGAAAAAGCACAGACTGGAACGAAATCTCTTTCCACTTCACCCCCCCCCCCCTCCCGCCCCCCCCCCCAAATGTTTGTCTGCTTTCCTCCCTCCCTCCCTCCCTCCTTTCCTCTTCATCTCCATCTCCTCCTCTCTTCTTGGCGAGAGGTCTCTTCTCTCTCAAAGCGCATAGAAGGTGGCAGAGGCCCCACGTCCTCTTTCAGAACCACTCTCTCTCTCTCTCTCTCTCTCTCTCTCTCTCTCTCTCTCTCTAAAACAGTCCACCCATGCCCACTTGATCGCTACCCGCTCCTCCACCCCCGTCCGTCTTTCTCTGCCCATACATCCGTCCATCTCCCTTTACAAACTCGGCCTCCTCTGTCTGTCCGTCGGCTCTGGGAGAAAGCAGAGGGAAGAAAAATTCAAAGCGCAGAGGAGGGGCGAGGGAGAGCGTTCGGGAGAAAATGGAGGGAGAAGACGGGAAACAGCCGGAGGAATGGGAGAACGGGAGGGACGGACGGAGGGAGAGGGGGGGGGGAGGGGGGGGTGAAAGGACTGCAGGGTTGTGTTGGTAGAGAGCTGGGGTATTGATTCAGGGCCTTTTGACGTGCTAATTTGCATGCTGACTGCTTTAATCGCCCCCTCTTCTCATCGCCGGCTTCAAAGAGAGGATGCTTTTCAAAAAGATAGAGGAGAGGAGAGGAGAGGAGAGGAGGAGAGGAGAGGAGAGGAGAGGAGAGGAGAGGAGAGGAGAAGAGAAGAGAAGAGAAGAGAAGAGAAGAGAAGAGAAGAGAAGAGAAGAGAAGAGAAGAGAAGAGAAGAGAAGAGAAGAGAAGAGAAGAGAAGAGAGGAGAGGAGGGGAGAGGAGAGGAGAGGAGAGGAGAGGAGAGGAGAGGAGAGGAGAGGAGAGGAGAGGAGAGGAGAGGAGAGGAGGGGAGGAGAGGGGAGGATAACGGCTTGTTGCTGATCCTGTCTGACGACCATGTTTCACCTCAGCGTGAGATCATCCATCTTCATACATGAAAACGACAAGTCCCGCTCCTCATGTAAACATATATTAAAGGGCTCATTTTAGGGTCATAGAAAAAAATAAAACATTTGGTGATTACCAATTCATAAAATGTCAGTGTGTAATTGTTTTGTGCCCAAAATCACCCAAATCTTGCACACTTCACCTTTAAGTAACTTTGTTCAATGTGCGTAAATCCGTCAGGTTTTTCAATGGCTCCCTGACGTGTCTTTTGCTAACAAGCGTTAAAGTCCTAATGGGGAATAAATGAGTCAAAGATGGACGCCCGTGGCTGCTTCCACCGGTGCTCGCTGGTGGGAGGGGTTATGGCCATGGGCCCGGGTCACGCTCAATCACTAGTGGCTTCCTGCCCTAAACGGGGCAACGCGTGGAGACAGACACCGAGGTGATGAGTGTCTGAACTGAAACGGGAACAAACAGTGCGCAGAGCGACGGCCCGAGCAGGAAGAGCATTTCAGCACCTCCGCTAATGACGGCTGAATTACCACCAGCGCTCCCCTGACGCCCCCCCGCCTCCGTCTCGTCCGGGCCCCAGCGTTGAGAGGCCCTTTTTTTTTTTCCATCGTTTGCCGAGCTAAACAAGAGGCGAATATTAGAAAACGCTTGAAGCGATTACTTCAGCAGGAAGGAGCGGGTTTAATGAGGAGACGCTTTGTCCCTCCTTCCCAAGTCTGCGCTTCTCGTTCCGTCGGTGACAGATTCCTCGCCTCTTTTCAGCGGCGCGGACCGAACCTCTCTGGCGGCGGCAAAAGCGCTGAGCGCATTCACCTCTCCTCCCCCGCTGCGCGCTGCGCGGAGTGCGCATTCACCTCTCCTCCCCCGCTGCGCGCTGCGCGGAGTGCGCATTCACCTCTCCTCCCCCGCTGCGCGCTGCGCGGAGTGCGCATTCACGGACGCGCCTGCGCTTAACCTGCCCTTTGCTGCATGTGGACTCTTGTGTGTTGCATGTGAGAGGGTGCATGCACACTTTTGGGCCCTGTCACTGAGGACATCCCTCTCTGCATGTGCCTTGTCAATGTGCACATGTGTGTGTGTGTGTGGGGGGGGGGGGGGGGGGGGGGGGGGGGGGGGGGGGGGGGGCAAAAGGAAGAGAGGGACCGAGTCTGTGTATTTAAAGCTGATGGGGACGGCAGGGCTAAATAGAATTACGTGGTGAATTTAGAATGATGCTCCCAAGCGTATATTTAACACTGTCAACAGAGAGAGGGAGCATTGGAGACCTACACACACACACACACACACACACACACACACACACACACACACACAATGGGATATGGCAAAAGAAGAGAAACTTCATCCCTTTAACCTCTTCATCCAATACCGACGAAAGCTTCCAGCGCAGAGCGAGAAAGAGAGAGGAGTGTCAGGTGAGAAATACTACCATATCACAATCACGCATGGCACACACACACACACACACACACACACACACACACACACACACACACACACACACACTGGCACTTGATTATAGGGGTATGATCATGCACGATGCAGTGGACACGTCAGTTGTGAAGTGAAACGTTGAGATTTGAAAAAGTAACAGAAAAGGTAAGCTGACCAAAAGTGAATTATGAGTGATGCTGCACGTGTGTGTGTGTGTGTGTGTGTGTGTGTGTGTGTGTGTGTTGTAACCAAAGCACCATATGTAGTGTAGCAACCTTTAAATGGCTCCCCACTGCCGCTATGAAATGGAGTTTACACCCCAGCAAACAAGCGATTTGATTTAAGAAGAGAGCGGTCGGTTTCCAAACAGCACAGCCGCATTCCAAATGTACTCTCTCATCACCGCACTCTGTTTCCTGATTCAGTGCCTTATCAACACCCCTCAAACAAAAGCCCCTCACCAGATGAGGAGCGAGGGGGACACCCTGACCCCCACCTTCTCCCCGCTGAGCTTGTGGGGGGGATGTGGTTAACAGGGAAAGGGATCCCAAACGCAAACAGACACAGTTCCCTTCGCCTTAGATCGGGGGGCCCCTTGGCCTCCAGTGCCCCTGTTGCCCAGACTGAACACCCAAGCCACCCTTTGGCCCTTCACACACACACACACACACACACACACACACACACACACACACACACACACAGCGCCCACCACAGCTGTCTAAACCTTGATGACTTAATCAATCCTGGATCTGCGACCCTGTCAGACACAGCAGCAAGATGGATTCAGAAGGGGGTGACCCCTGACCTCTGCCAGGGGTGCACAATATAACTCATGTGCCCCCCCCCCCTACTACTGCCTCTACCCCACCAAACACCACTAGCCCCACTCGGCTCCACTGCTGCCCCGAACAATGATGGAGGAGAGCCCATTCATCCTCAGCTGGGAAACAGGGGCCAAGGTGCCCTTGTAACCCCACACAAACACACCACAAGCACAGACACACAAGTATGCGAGCACAATCTCTCATTCACACACACACACACACACACACACACACACACACACACACACACACACACACACAACAGAACTCCCTCAACTCTTCAAAACGAAATAAAAAAACACTGAAGCAAGTTGACAATGACACTAAACTTATAAACTTGTAAACTTATTCAGAGCCCCCAAACACACACACACAAACACACACACACACACAAACACACACACACACACACACAAAACTTGCTCCACCATGATAGCGTGGTTTCCATGGAGCCCGTCACACTGAGGAATATTAAGCGCCTCGTCAGCGCACGTCATGACCAACAGTGGCCGCCACCTTTGAACCCCGGAGACTCTGGAGCCGGCGGAGCTCGCGTTGCTCCGCCTGCGACTGGGAGCGAAATGTTTAACCATGTAATTCAAGCCAAAGGTGAACGGAGCGCATGTCCTGGCACCGCAGACCTCAACAGAACCAAGCAGACGCAGCGATGCGCCAAGGAAAATGGACGTATTGGCTCAGGAGCTGGCAGCCACCACCGCACCGCATTAGTCATATAAGAGCACGGCTTCGAAACCTGTGATTTCTTTCTTTTCAGGCCAACAGTTATTTATCTCGACTGGAATTAAAGAGGAGATAAGGAGTCTATTTCGGTGAGGCTGGGGCATTTTTGCTGCGAGGTAGAGGCAGACGTGGGGTTATTACAGTTAACGGTGTGATTGGTGGCCTCAATCATCCCCCCCTTTTTCTTTCCACAGCGACAATGGAAAAGAAGCATTCTTAAAGCTGCGGTGTCTAACATTCGGTGACATCTAGAGGTGAAGTTGCACGTTGTATCCGTCGGCTCGTTCGTATTCCTTCGTTTATAAACTGGCTGCGTGGCTGCTTTCGGCGGGAGACGCTGCCCCGTTAAACAACCCACTGCCGCTCCAGCTCCGTCACCTGTTCCCATGATACTTTATGGATCCTATCAGTTTGTTAATGAACTGATCGACTGTGTGGCCAAGTCCGGTGGAGGACAGCTGCTCCGGCGACAAACCCTCACATCACAGCCCCGTGTAGCATCACAGCCCCGTGTAGCATCACAGCCCCGTGTAGCATCACAGCCCCGTGTAGCATCACAGCCCCGTGTAGCATCACAGCCCCGTGTAGCATCACAGCCCCGTGTAGCATCACAGCCCCGTGTAGCATCACAGCCCCGTGTAGCATCACAGCCCCGTGTAGCATCACAGCCCCGTGTAGCATCACAGCCCCGTGTAGCATCACAGCCCCGTGTAGCATCACAGCCCCGTGTAGCAGCATCACAGCCCCGTGTAGCGTCACAGCCCCGTGTAGCATCACAGCCCCGTGTAGCATCACAGCGAGCTGAGACTGGAATACGAATCCGAGACGAACCTTTGCGTCCACCACATAACACCAGTCCAACTCCAGCTCACAGCTGTGTATTCTCAACTCTCCTCGTGCCTGCGTGGAATGATAAACCCAGCCTCTCATTCCCTGCCCATAAGGCTGTCTGTCCAGCTTCAGGCTCCACTGGGAATAAGAGAAAGCGCAAGTGGGGGTGGGTTGTGTGGGGGGGGTGGGTTGTGTGTGTGGTGGGTTGGGGGGGTTGAAAGACCGAGGGTGAAGCAGTTGGAGCACGACTCTCCCCTCCCGATGTCATCGACTCTCCTGGGATGCACCCTGCTGCACAACACCCCCCAGTGGGCCTGCTAATTACCCCATTTACAGTCATCATCCCCTCTATCGCCCTACGAGACGCTGGCTGCGAGAGACCGGTGGTTTAAAGGGGCAGTGGTCATTTTTGTGCATTCTACCAAGATGGCAAAACAATTATAGATTGACATTTTCATGAATCTATCACCACCTAGGGGCGAGGTAGAGGTGGAGAAGATCTGAGTCCAAAAACAGCGAGTCAAGCGAAAAAAAAAAAATTCAAAACAAATTGCTTCTTTACCTTGGCATTCTGAATTGCGCTCCTCGTGTCCAGGGTTGCACAAGCAGTTCCCAATGGGCACCAGCCACTCGCCATCGGCCCCACAGTACATCTTGGGAACCTCCTTCTCCTCTGAATTATCCACGCACGAGCCACGAACTTCCACAAGTGACGAGGTATCGGCTCCAGTGATGGTGTCGGGAAACTGAGCCAAGTTGCGCACGGCTAACGGACACTTCTTGTAGAAGACCCTGACCGACACCAGGGCAATGCACGCCCCGACGTCCTGGAAGGCCAAATAGAAGCCCTTCCTCGTCAGAGCGCCGACGTCGCGCACCTCCGTGTTGAGCTTCATGATGCGATCCCCGATGTCCACCTGAGTGAAGCTCTCGTCCGCTGCGATGGTGTCGATCTTGCCAAACTGGTTCTCGCGGATGTAGCGCTCTTTGTCGTTGTTGGACTCGTAGTAGTACAGGTTGAAGGTTTCCTTGCAGGTCCCCATGACGCCCGGGAGGCTGTTGCAGTCTCGGAGGGTGAACTTGATCTCGATGTAGACTCGCTGAGCTCCGCCTCGCGGGATCCAGTCGGTGCGGAGCCAGTTGTTCTGGTTGGGCTCCATGACGTTGCACACCTGGTACGTCCGAATGGGAATGTTCTTCTCGTCCATAATGCTCACTTCCTCCCACTGGCAGGGGGGCGGGGGGGGGTGGGGGGACACAACATTGAAATGTTACGAGGACATTCTTAAACCACTGAATTCATTGTTGAAATACAGAATCTAAACTATGGCAAAGACTGAGACGGAGAATTTCAAGAATGGGAGATACTGTGCAGAACAGCATGCAGGACAGATGAGTCAGCATTTCATTCTCGAGATTATTTGATGACTAAACTTAAAGGTGCAGTGTGTGCGATTTTTGTCATTTCTGTCACCTCTAAAAATATTACAAAACAATTCAATACTGACAAACGTGGACTCACTAAACACCTTTCGAGGTTTAATGACAAAGTCGACCACAGGTTCTCACGCCCCGACGTCCTGGAAGGCCAAATAGAAGCCCTTCCTCGTCAGAGCGCCGACGTCGCGCACCTCCGTGTTGAGCTTCATGATGCGATCCCCGATGTCCACCTGAGTGAAGCTCTCGTCCGCTGCGATGGTGTCGATCTTGCCAAACTGGTTCTCGCGGATATAGCGCTCTTTGTCGTTGTTGGACTCGTAGTAGTACAGGTTGAAGGTTTCCTTGCAGGTCCCCATGACGCCCGGGAGGCTGTTGCAGTCTCGGAGGGTGAACTTGATCTCGATGTAGACTCGCTGAGCTCCGCCTCGCGGGATCCAGTCGGTGCGGAGCCAGTTGTTCTGGTTGGGCTCCATGACGTTGCACACCTGGTACGTCCGAATGGGAATGTTCTTCTCGTCCATAATGCTCACTTCCTCCCACTGGGGGGGGCGGGGGGGGGGGGGACACAACATTGAAATGTTACGAGGACATTCTTAAAGCACTGAATTCATTGTTGAAATACAGAATCTAAACTATGGAAAAGACTGAGACGGAGAATTTCAAGAATGGGAGATACTGTGCAGAACAGCATGCAGGACAGATGAGTCAGCATTTCATTCTCGAGATTATTTGATGACTGAACTTAAAGGTGCAGTGTGTGCGATTTTTGTCATTTCTGTCACCTCTAAAAATATTACAAAACAATTCAATACTGACATTTTATGAATTCATAATCACATAAATGTTTTCTACGGGAGCCGCCATGTTTTTACAGTAGCAAACGTGGACTCACTAAACATCTTTCGGGGTTTAATGACAAACAAAGTCGACCACAGGTTCTCCTGCATGTTCAGAAGGGTGAGGTGATGGATACAACACGCAACTTCTCCTCTAGATGCCATCAAATCTTACACACTGCACCTTTAATGCATATTTCATCAATGGCACCGAATAAACTTATTCGATCCTAAAATCGAATAAAGATATCAATGTTTGTGTCATGTCATCTTCGGCCGTTTATCCAGTCATCCGGGCCACAGGGACTTTCCACCAGTGCACACTGGGCCGTTGGGGGGGCGTCAGTGTCAGGACCAGTGGCGCCGCAGCAGGGTCCGACTGGTATTCAAACCAGTGACCTTTGCTTCCAAGCGCGACCACTCTAACCAATGAGCCACTGCCGCCCTATTCGCGTGTGATGTGACAAAAAAAGGACATCTGCAATTGGTTATTTGCATAAGGAGTCCCACATTAATCCTGCACACACACACACACACACACACACACACACACACACACACACACACACACAGAGTGAGAAACCTGGATGGCTCGGCAAGCAGGAGGAAGGGGGGGGGGGGGGGGGGGGGGGGGGGGGGGGGGGGGGGGGGGGGGGGGGGGTTGTTCGGTGGATGTAAAAAGTAAAGGTCTCTCTGTAGCGATGCTAATGACCTAATGCGCCTGCTTTACATCTGCATACCTGATGGGGGCTGGAAGACAGCGCAAACGTTCACCGCTGTTGGAAATCACCGGGAGTGCGAGGGGGGGGCGCGGGGGGGGGGGGGGCGGGGCGCGGCGGGGGGGGGGGGGGGGGGGGGGGGGGGGGCTGATGTGGGGGCACATGGATTACGTTATCCACCGAGGCCTGTCTTATTTTCGCCCGGAGCCCCGTTTGTTTGACTCCTGATAAAGTTGCCCTCTGGACAGAGCAGCGTCGCCCTGCCTCGACTTTTATTCAGCGTCTGTTGAAACGACAGCCTTTGACGGAGCCGCGCCTTAAAGGGGCAGACGGGCCTTAAAGGGGCAGACGGGCCTTTGGCTGCCGCCGCTTCAACCATCCACACAAAAAAATTATAATAACGAGGCGGCGGAGGATATAGGTTGTGCTGCCAGATTTGACTTGACGCCTTATCGTAAACAATCTGGCTTAAGGCTTTATTTCCCCGGAGAAGGGGGGGCGGGGGGGCGGGGGGCCGG
>JAFBJT010110875.1:0-11267 GCA_016785325.1 Chascanopsetta lugubris | reverse complement strand
AGAGAGAGAGAGAGAGAGAGAGAGAGAGAGAGATCTTGGACAAACTTCATATGTTTCCTTAGGTTACGTTAAAGGTGCATTCTGCAACTTTAAGACAAATAGAATCACACCGAGTGAAAATGCAAAAAAATAAATGAATAAATAAAATGAAAACATTTACATTCCATTTCAACTCACTCAGTTTCCTCTCAGTTTTTTTTTTTGCTAGCTTGCTAAGATACGTTTGCATCAGTGCGTACTAGCTCGGAAATTAAGTTATGTAAATAAACAATGGGCAACCTGCTCTCTCTCTCTCTCTCTCTCTCTCTCATTAGTCTGTGTTGGGCTACACAATGCAGCTTGCAGTTCACTTTCCTGCCAGAGGCGTCACTGTTGAGTTCCATCATAATAACAAGTCATTCTTTAATGTGAACTTTTTAAATCTCTTGCCTGATCTGAGTCATTGTGTTTTCTCTTAAGTTTTTTTAAAGGGCCAATACGTAAAATTTAAGTGCAATGATTTAAATTTCTATTGGAAGAAATTGAATCTTGCTCAACTATAGTGATGTTCTTTATGAGTGTATAATCACTGAGATGTACTTATAGTTTTCATAACCCTAAAACGAGTCCTTATATCCACATCATAAATCTTTCCTATGGAGGCGGCCATGTTGCCTTTGGAGTTTTAATGATAAATGAAGGTTACCACATACAGGGTGAGGTAATCAACCACAACATGCAATTTCCCCATGGGCCACGTCACTAAATCTTACACACTGCACCTTTAAAACCTTATTTTTTCACTTTTAAAGTAAAAAAAGAGAGAAAAGAAAAGTGGCTCGGGACTCAGAAACCGGATTTCAAATCATTCTATTTATAAAGAATTCCGACTTCCACTGGAGTCTGACGGCCCGAGTGTGACGGCGGCGTGTCGCATTTAACGTCTCTGGCGGCCTCCTCCGTGTCATCGAGCTCCACCTGGCTGTCGTCCAACTTTAAGTATAATGAGCTTGTGTGAGGACGACGTGGAACATGGGAGGAGGAGGAGGAGGAGGAGGAGGAGGAGGAGGAAGAGACGGAGGAGGACAAGGAGGAGGAGGAGGAGGAGGGGGAGGAGGAGGAAGAGGAAGAGACGGAGGAGGACAAGGAGGAGGAGGAGGAGGAGGAGAAGGAGGAAGAGGAGGAAGAAGAAGAGGAGGAGGAGGAAGAGGAGGAGGAAGAAGGGGAGGACAAGGAGGAGGAGGAGGAAGAGGAGGAGGAAGAAGAGGAGGAGGAAGACGAGAAGGAGGAGAAGGAGGAGGAGGAGAAGGAGGAGGAGGAGGAAGACGAGAAGGAGGAGAAGGAGGAAGAGGAGGAGGAAGAAGAGGAGGACAAGGAGGAGGAGGAGGAGAAGGAGGAGGAGGAGGAAGACGACGGCGGCAAGGAACTGATTTCTTCTTCAATGGAATTTGTGTAGACGGGTTCAGGCTGGAGGTTATCGCCGTGTTTACGTTGGAGAGGAGGAAGTGGAGGAGCATGTGTGTGTGTGAATGTGCGTCTGTGTGTGTGTGTGTGTGTGTGTGTGTGTGTGTGTGTGAGTGTGTATGAGTGTGTGTGCGCGAGGGCTGGCAGCAATTACCGCGTCCTGCAAGCGTTTAGGCCAACCACCATTTAACAGGCCTGTTTACCAATTAGATAAGTAGTCTTTGTTATTTCATTTCAAAATCACTGTCTTTTAGTGCCAATCTCATCCACACACACACACCCACTCTGTACACACACCCACTGGTGGGTTTCCATCCGAGTGGGAACATAGACTAAATAGTCGGGGGTCACACTGTCGACTCATCCCTTGTTTTGTCTCCTCCGTTACACCAGAACCGCTATTTCTAAAAAAGTGTTGCATTATGGGAAAAACGTAACTCTGCCATTTGAAATAGTTTCTAAACTCTTGAAATAAGTCGTTCAAAAATGCCACCGGCCTCGTTTTCGATCGGAAAAAAAAAACACTGCGTCGTGGTGTGGACGGGCAAAAACGCTAACGTGGCTGTGCCAACACAGTCGCCCAGTCTCACTCCCTGATTGGTTCTTATCATAAACAATTCAATGCTACTAGAATGTTAATGAGCCTCCGTAAATTGATGCTTTATTCACGGTGTTAGCGAACCCAACAGTTGCAGTACCACCTTTTGGCCACTATCAATGTTTGCCACGTT
The DNA here is from genome assembly GCA_016785325.1 of Chascanopsetta lugubris. Lineage (NCBI taxonomy): Eukaryota > Metazoa > Chordata > Actinopteri > Pleuronectiformes > Bothidae > Chascanopsetta > Chascanopsetta lugubris. Next base: position 9,093 of record JAFBJT010110875.1, on the reverse strand, counting down.
TCTCTTATCCAGTACTTAGCGCACCAGTTAGCGCACGGTCAAACGTACATGCGCGAGCGTGATGCTAACGTCGCGAGTCAAAGGGCACAAAGATTTAAATAGCGTGTAAACAAGACGCTGTGATGGACTCAGTCGACGTCCTCATTCACACAGACTGTCAGCGAATGCAAAGTGACTGTTTTTAACGGATGTGTACGACAACAGATTCAGAGTTTAAACCTACGTCAGTCCACATACAATTAGCTTAGCTTAGCTTAGCTTAGCCTAGCCTAGCCTAGCATAAAATGAGGAAACTAGACCAGTCTGAATCTAATTTCTTTAACTTGAATGAAAGAAAACTGAAGAAACGTTAACTGGTGGAGATTTGACCCCATCTGACGACTTTGGGTAGAGAACCCAAAACCTGCTGGGCCCCGCAGTTTACACCCAATGGGCATTTTGATGCTTTGAAGGTGCAGTTAGGGTGGAATTGTCAGGTGTCGGGCTTCTGGTTGGGTTGAAGCTAACCTGAGAGGAGAGGGAGACAGGGGGAAGTGGAGAGAGAGAGAGAGAGAGAGAGAGAGAGAGAGAGAGAGAGAGAAGGGCAGAGCGGGAAAATGAGAGAGAGAGAGAGAGGAGAGAAAGCGAGAGAGAGAGAGAGAGAGAGCGAGAGAGAGCGAGAGAGAGAGAGAACCTGCCAAGCATAACCAGCATCCATGGAAAAAATGAAGGGAGAGAAAGAGACTGTGAGAAAGAGAGGCAGACCCTCGTCTTTCATCCAGTGCCAAGGATTAGATTCCCCTCCAGTTATTAGACTCTTCCACTGTGCTGAAAGAGGGGAGAGAGAGACGGGGGGAGGGTGAGGGAGGGAGTGGATGGTAGAGGGGGGAGGGGGGTGGGGGTTGGCGGACAGAGGGACGAGGAGGGAGGATAGAATTCAGCCACTGACCATTGTCAGTCATCTCTGAGACGCTTTGTTTGGATTCCACTTCCTCACATTTCACCCCCCAAAAAAGAAGAGTAAGAGAAAACGTTTTTTTTTAAAGTACAAAAAAAAAAGCAAAGACCACCCCCCCCCCCCCCCCCCCCCCCCCCAAGCAAAGACCACCCCCCCCCCCGCCCCCCCACCCCGCTGCTACCCACCGCTTCAAATGGTAGGTTCAGTGTTTGAGACAACTATCATTACAGGGCAACTTCAATCCGAGCGAGCCACATTTAAGCTGGCGTCTTGACTATCTCTGCCATCAGAGGCTGCGCTATCACCAGACAGGCAAACACAACAGGCTCACAAACATGTAAATACACACACACACACACACACTCTCTCTCTCTCTCTTTTTGGCCAACACACGCACATTTCTGCCGCCGACGGACTTGAGCCGAGTTACATGTCGGGTCAGCGGAGGAGTTTCCTCCATCGACGTGTTTACACACAACTCTGAATACGTCCGAGAAACTTTTTTTTTCCAAAATAAAAGCCCGACAACGAATGTAAACAAATACTTTGTAAACACCAGAGTCACCGGTCAAACTCACCGTGACTTCTCTCGAGTGTACGCTCTCGTTTCCAACCCTCAAATTTGACAGTTCGCTCACAATTATATGCTTTAGGGGGCGGAGCCTAACTGAGAGGTACACGCCCACTTGCGATGCTAGTTTGCGTACGAACGCAGCGCATCATCACAAAAATGACCACGCTGAAGAAGACCAGAGAACGAGGCTTGTGGAGTCGCCCCCTGCTGGCCGTTCTCCAGAATGACCAGCAGAGGGCGACTCAGAGGGCGGCGCCGCTGTGCTGCTTCAACGGGGTCATGTGACCGACACGGGACCCCGTTCCATTCAATCATCCATGGTCTTCACATGGTCAACACAAAGACACAGGGACCAGATTCAAAACATTGGCAGAGAAATCCGGGTGTCGCCACCTGGTGGATAGGAGGTGCAATTCCACTCTGACACAAACAGCGTACGTTAATCGTACAGGGGGGGGGGGGCGGCAGTGCAATGTGTTCTGTGATGATTTTACCATCCACGCCGACAGTAGGAGGCTCCTCTCACATGTCTCACTCTTTGGCGTGTTTACCTGTCACTCACACAGAGTGACCTTTGTGCACACGTCACCGCCACAGGCTGGATTACGTCGATGGGAAAGGCAGCGATTCATCACATTCCTTTTCCTTTGAGGCCGTTCGGAACGTAAACAAAGAAATACGGAGGTGAAGCGCAAACACTCAGGACAAGTTGCTGACAGTCTTGTACCTCGACGGATACGCAAATGCGCCGTGGCCCCGTTTGTAGTCACGTGACCTGTGGCCCCCTGCTGAGCGGGTGGATCGACACTTCCTGATTCGACGTAGTGATACTTGACTTGTCCTGGAGTGGACTTTGGCGCCTGACCAATGAGCAGGGGGGGGGGGTCACGCGACGTCACCCTCCAGCACCAGTCCACGATCTCGTCGGCCTGGTTGCTGGAAGGCGCCGGGTCAAACCCGGCCGCAGGAAAGTTACTGCGCGGCCTGGTAAAATTCCGAGGAAGACGCGCTCGCCGGCCGTTTGGACGGCGGCTCGGAGAGGAAGGGAGAAAGTGGCCGGTTTCCTGCGTTTCCGCAGCCACTTCAAAGAGCCAGACACCTCGGGCCAAGGAATGTCTCAGGTTTTGCATACATCACTGCGTCCCGGACGACCCGGCTGTCACGTCTCATAGCGTCAGCCAGGACGGAAGTGGGCTCCGCGTCGTAATTGAGGAGGTTCAAAGCGCCGAGGATTCGAATGGCGTTTGTGTTGAAGCTTCACGTTTTTTTTTAAAGGACTGATGTTTACACTTTCTCATCACCTTTCAAATGAAAGGTATTAGAAGGTAATAAAGTGAGTGGATGATGTTCTACTGCTGTGTTTCCGTGAGATGTTATGTGATGTTAAAGGTCCAGTACGTGAGGTTTAGGTGGCCCTCTTCGTGTCGATTGGCAAAGTCGAAAAATGAATGAAGAAATAGAATAAAATAAAATGAAATAGAATAGAAGTAAAAATAGAAATATGAAACAAAAGAAAAAAGAAAATGATGAATTAAAAAAGAAAAGAAAAAAATAGAGACCATTGTACCACTTGTTGCTTTCATTACTTCAGAATCATGCCTTCATACCTTACATCTAGTTTTTTCACCTTTGGAGTTACTACAATAATATCTGAAGAGTAGCAACGTTTCACTTCACCACTAGATGTCAGAAGGTTCTACAAATGTCACCTTTGATCGAAATCTGATATCAGAGCCACTGTCACACCTTCGTTCATAGTGAAACACAGGTTTGATCGTGTGGTTCCAGAAATACAACTAACACAACTAGTTCAGTGACTACACTAAGAAAAAGCAAATATAAGGTGAAAATGTCCCAACGTGAAACCGACTTCATCCTGTGTGTGGCCGCTCGGACTCTAACTTCCTTAGCAGTCGGCCGAGTGACGGTGCGACGCTTCCAACTCTTTCGAGCTCGACTCCACCGGCCGCGCGGGATGAGGGTTGGACCCGAGCCCAAATGACACTTTAACGGGACATAAAGGTGTCATGGCGGCTTCGGCGGCGCCGTGATTTATGGACTCTATCTCTGAACGTGGCCGCTGAAGTAACAGTCGAGATTGTTATGATCGATTGCCGAGGCGGCTCGGCCTGACGTAACCGTCCCTACGGGGCCCAAACAATCACATCAAAGCGGCGCTGGAAATGGCTTCTGAGTGACAGAGCGTCTCTCTGTGTCGTCCCCACCGCACCGGCGGCTCGATTCCGCATACATGTGGTTACATTTTTCGAGAGGTACATGAATTACAAAGGCGTGTTTGTTCTCACCGAGGCCCCGCAGACACAAATACAGGTATCGGGACACGGCCGCGGGGAGAAATGACGGGAATTTACAGCCTCGTGGAGAAATGTGAGAGGCTGCGTGAGGTCTGCTGACATCTAGTGGCGAGGCTGAATACCTCTCTTTGTTTATACGGAGCTTTATCGGGTCTCCACGACCCCTTTTGAGCCATTTACAGGATTGTTTACATTCACCCGGTCACACCAACGTGTACACTGTGCATCTATTGTGAAGGCGGGAATCGAACCCGTGACCTTGCGTGTCAAGAGGAGAGCCCGTCTAAAACCTGCAGCCACAGCTGAACCTGTGGCAGCCTTCACCCATCTTCAAAAGAAAAGAAATATGTGCTCAGTTTGTCTATTCTGAGCGACTGTAACAACATGGTGGTCCAAAATGGCCGCCTCCAGAGAGCGGACCTGCGCTATGACAAGATTCCAGGGCACCGAAAATAACAATTCAAACAAAAGGGTGATTACACGCCCACAGGAAATGAGTCTGTCGATAGAGATGGATATTTTCTACTTCAAATCGTGCGCACTGTACCTTTAAGAATAATGGGAATCAAGGAAGTGTGCATTCACCCAGTCACACTGGCATTCATGCAGTAGTTGCAGTGCATTCTACCCATGAGTACGTACAATGATGTGGGGGGTCTGGAGACGGGAATCGAACCCCCAACCAAACCTCTCAGCCACAGCTGTCCATTGATATTATCATGAACATTGAAAGTTAAACATATCTTTAGTTTGTCCGTTCTGGGCCGCACGGTGGCCCAAAATGGCGTCCTACATGGACGGGACCCATACTCTACCAAAAGGGCTCGTTCCGGGGGCCTCTCAAAAAAAACAACGCGGTGATTTCAACTAAAATCCCTTTGGACGATTCCTGCCACTGGAAATGGAAATATTTCGGCTCAAATCTTGCGCACTGGACCTTTAAAGAATAATGGGACTTGGGAGGAAATGTGATGTAAATGTGAAGAGAAGGACAAAAGCAGAGGCAGAGAGGCCGAGAGTCGCTCCCCTCCCAACACATTCCTGGACGGGCCCTTTTCCTCGACACTTCCTCCCCGAGCTCAGCCGCTGACCGGGGGTCAAGTTGACAAGTCTCTGGTTGAGCCTCCGCTGGCTCCGATCACACACCTCCACATGTGGAGCGGCTGCATCGGAAATCATGAAATTCCTCCTTAAAAAGTGAATTTGAGGTGGGGGGGGAGTCAAGTGTGGAGATACTCTGTGACTGTGGCGCTCACACTGAGGAGTGACACAGAGTGAGATGACGGAGAGTGTGCGTGAGTGAGAGAGCAGATTCTGCTTTGATCAAATCTGCACAACATATTTTCCAAATGTCTCTCACCATTCATGTGCATTCAGATCCAGTTCTTATGCTAATTAGATTATTTCTTATTTGTTTATTTATGTATTTGTCTCTCTATGTATCATTCATTTAAGTATTTATGTATTTATTTACTCATTTATTCGTTTACTTCTATGTTTATTAACTGATTTGTTAGATATAACTATGATGCACTCTATGCTTTGATCTTGCCTGGGGAGTTATTTCAAAACATTGTATGTATTGACCTTGTAGTTCACGGGGTGGCCACTTGGGGCAGAGTGAGTGAATCCCCACTGACTCCCATGTTAACTGTGGAGGTGAATGACACGTGTTTAAACCTGGCTTCATTTCCTTTTAAAGAGGTTTGGAATTGGACATAATTAAAGGTTGTGCTCGTATGAACTGGTATATTACATTATTTATATGAACATAGGCAGCAGATCCTCGCTATGGAGGCGGCCATGTTGGACCACCATGTTTTTTACAGGAGCGCAGAATGGACAAACCTGACGTCTCCTTCGTTTTAAGGAGGGCTTGAGGGGCGGGGCGACATGAAACGTCAGCACTAAATCACTACACCCTGCACACTGCACCTTTAACCAGACTACAGGGGAAATGGATCTTCATTGACAATGTTTTCCTTGTTTATATTAATGAAGACTTCCATTTTAAGTCACATTACACGCAAATATTCAGCTTTCAAAATAAAGGATCAATGACCTGTAAGTACTAACAGACATATAAAGTAAATGTCTGTGTGTTTATAAGGAAATAAAAACAATATGTATGTTTCACTGTCCTCACTCTCACAATCACACAACAGACGGCGACATCACCTGAAACGCTGCCTTTCCTCAAATAAACTCATGAGCCCGGGCGACCGACACTCTCTCTCTCTCTCTTTCTCTCTCTCTCTCTCGCTCTGTCTCTCTCTCGCCCTCTCGTTTCGGAGCCTGTCGACATCTGCAAAGAATCTTTAGGTTCAGCAGCATGGCAGCATTCCATTAAAAGCCAAATTGCGAGCTGGCAAAAACTCTGAGGGAACAACGGAAAGCCACAGCCAGTCCTGTAATTTAAACCTTATTTTAAATTGCGATGGGCTGACAACACGGACCGAGAGAGGAAGACTAGAGGAAGAGAGAGAGAGAGGGAGAGATAGAGGGAGAGAGAGAGAGAGAGGGAGAGGGAGAGAGAGGGAGAGATAGAGGGTGAGAGAGTGAGGGAGACAGAGAGAGAGAGGGGGGAGAGAGAGAGAAAACAAGTGAGTACAAACCAACAGTTGGGGTTAAAACGTGGACGTTTTCAAGACAATAAAGGGCAGTGACATCATCCAAGGGCAGAAATAAGCGCGAGAACAATAGAAGGGCAAAGAGAGGAGGAAAAGCATTGACTACAATTAAAGGCAACTTTTCCTTTATGCTTCCATTCATCGGTATCCGCTGTGTAAACACACCGACTTCAATTAGCATGTGGTCCTGGATTGGACGCAAAACCTCACGTCGCCATGGACTCGACACAGGTTTTCTGCAGAGTGGCTTATGAGGCTCGTAGTGGGCCATTGTCGCCATCTTGCCAATGCCTAACTCCGCCCACTTCCTGGTTCATCCAGAAATGGGCAAAGAGGCGGAGCTCATGCAAGTAGAGAAAGCAAACCAGTAGTTTTGCAGCAGGCTTTACACAGGTATACTTCACCTCTGAGTCTATGGGGACTGACTTGTTTTTGGAGCCAGCCCCAAGTGGCCACTCTGTGAACTGCAGGTGTTTGCACTTCCGCAGGTTGCAGCTTGTCTGTCGCCCTCTAGAGGTGAATCTCACCCATGAATTCACTGCGATAGCAACTATTCTGAACAATCTCCTGCGTCAATGCCGAGTGATCTCACTATTCAGAACTTTAAATAAATAGAAAATAATAATAATAATATATACATATATATATATATATAATTATATACACACCAGGTAGAGGGCAGCATCGCTGCAAATACACACATTACCACATCATTGAAATTTAGAGGGCTAACTCATGTATGTACATTGATTCTTTTATTCTGAAAGTCCTTACTACTATAGTAGATATCCACTAACTACTTTGAGGTTTCACGTGTTTTCAAGCATGTTTCAGTCCAATACAACAACAACAACATGAACTAAAACAATAGAAACGCAATTTGCACTGATCAGAGTCCTGATCGAGACAAAATAAATGAGAGAAAATAAAGCGCTTTGGAGTCAAACTGATGAAAAACGAGCGCTGAACATGTCACTGTTTCATTCCGTGTCACCACTTTAGCTCTAACAACAACATTTTCTCCATCATGTTCATAGAAAACGTAAATGTTTCCCTCCACATGTTTGTGTTACTGCAAATTAATTGTATTAGCTACACTTCTGGCAGACACACTTGTAATAACAGAGTCCTGGCGCCCAGCCAAAACACAAAAAACACTTCATAAAGCAAAAGAGAAGAAGAAAGCGGGAAGAGAGCGAGTGAGTCTCGCTCTGCGTTGGTGGAGCGAAAAGAGCCGTGATGGAAAATATTTGAGGAAATGGCGAACGGTTAATGGGCCAACACTTGATGTTGAATTCCATAGTCTGATGTGTCTCAGTCAGGCATGAGGGCGAGTGTTTGTACGCGTGCCAGCAAACAGGCCGGAGGTTCGAGTCCCGGGGAGGAGAAGCTGAACGTGGGCGAGTGTTTACATTTTGTCTTTGCACAGTTTTCAAACGTCTCGGGACTCGGACGCGCGACGGAACTGTTTAAAACTCACACATCGGAGCGACAGTACGCGATTTATGAAATGCTCTTAAAGGAGCAGTGTGTCCGATTTGGCGACACCTACTGGTGACGTTGCATGTTGCATCCATCACCTCACCCTTCCCATTGGAGGATGCAGGAGAACCTGTGGTAACACTCTGTTGTCATTAAAGATGTCAATAGATGTTTAGTAAATTAGCTCTAGGTTATTGGAAAAACATGGCAGCCCCCGTGGGGTGGACCTGGTCTTGATGGGAATATACATTAAAGGTGCCGTGTGTACGATTTCTGTCATTTTTGTCACTTCTAAAAACATTAAAAAAAACATTTCATACTGATGTTTTCGAGAATATATGAGCCTCTAAAAGGTGTATTATTTTTCTATTAACCTTAAATGAGCCCATTAATGTATATTTACATGAGGAGCGGGACCTCTCTATGGGGGCCGCCATGTTTGTACGGGAGTAAAAGTGGACGCACTAATCAAGTTTTGGTTTTTACTGACAACTGAAGTCGAGCATAGGTTCTCCTGCATGTTCTGAAGGGTGAGGTGATGGATACAACCTGCAGCTTAGGCACCAAATCTTACACACTGCACCTTTAAAGGGGCGCAATTTAGGGTTATGTAAAAAGCAAATAAATCACTGTGGTGCTTATACATTCGTAAAAATGTCTGCATATCATTGTTTTCATAATTCTATTCCAAAGGATTGAAGAGACAAAAAAATGGACCGAAATCTTACACACTGCACCTTTAAAAGCGTCTCCCAAACATCCAAGAATGTCGAGCTCAGCTCAGCTCGGCCTTTTCTTAAGTATTAACGGCGATATGTTCAAACATGTATCAGGTGTCACTCTCCAGTCAGACGCCCCCCCCCCCTCTCCTCCCACCAACCTCTTTCACTCCCAGACCCCTACACCGCCCCTCACCCCCCCCCCTCACCCCCCCCTTCACCTTCCCAATTTCCCAACATTCCTGGGCCGTGCCCCGTCAGTCAAAGGGCCGATTCATGGGGTTAATGCTGCAGCGAGTGCAGACAGGGCTTTGAGACAGGATGTTTGGCTGATACCTTCAGCTCCGCTTAAGCAAACAAGCCACCAAAATATGATTACCGAGACCAGGGGGGGTGGGGGGGTTAAGGGTGGAGGTTAAGGGGGTGGGGGGGGGGG
>JAFBJT010110874.1:0-14520 GCA_016785325.1 Chascanopsetta lugubris | reverse complement strand
GACTATCGAGCACGTCGGCCGAGATGAGCTGGTTTTCCCTGTGTCTGTGTGTGTGTGTGTGTGTGTGTGTGTGTGTGTGTGTGTGTGTGTGTGTGTGTGTCTCTGTCCTCCAGGACCACTGTTATGAAATCACACACACACACACACACACTCACACACTCACACACTCACACACACACACACACTCATCTCCATGTGGCTACCTGCTCCTGTACTTGGCAGGCTATGAAGGCTCAGCTTTTTCGATATGCTGTGACCTTTCTGCACACACACACACACACACACACACACACACACACACACATACGTGCGACTTGGCCCGGGCGCCTCTCCTCGGCTCGGCGTGCAGGCAGGCGTACATTGTGTGCAGCTGGGAGCTTTTTGATGTGATCAATATCAGATTTCAGCGGTTTCTCTGTGAGCTCTCGTCCTGAGTGGCAGCCTCGACTGACTCCTCGGCTCTTATGTAATGCCCCCACCCCCCCACCCCCACACACACACTCTCTTCCTCTCACCTCCTCTCTGCCCATTACTCTGCCTTTATCTGTCCATCCATCCTTGTTTCTGATTTCCTCCTCCCCTCCTCCCCCCCTCCCCCCCCTCCTGCACCGTTCTAATCATCTCTGTGATTGCTCTTCCTCTCCTGGGTGGTGATGTTTGCACCGCTGCCTCCTCCTCCTCCTCCTCCTCCTCCTCCTCCTCCTCCTCCTCGTCTAACTCACTGATGCCAGATTATTGCTGTACAATTACAGCCGCCATACCATCATGATCATTACCGCGTGCCACTGTTGGGCAGAGTACGAGCAGGTCGAGGCGCTTTATCCAATTTCGAGCTCATTAAGACCGGAGAGGAAACATCTCCCCAGCATCTGAGCTGTTTGCCTTCCTGGACGTCTTCCTCCTCATCATCATCATCATCATCATCATTATCATCATTATCATCATCATCAGCTTCATCATCATCAGCTTCATCATCATCAGCTTCATCATCATCAGCTTCATCGTCGTCACTCTCTCGCCCCTACGTCATCCTCGTCTTCACCGCCGGCCCCTGCTGCTGCTGCTGCTGCTGCTGCTGCTGCTGCTGCTGCTGCTGCTGCTGCTGCTGCTGCTGCTGCTGCTGCTGCTGCTGCTGCTGCTCCCCCCCCCCTCCGTCACCCCGCTGCCTTCACATCAGCACCTCTTTGAAAAGAGTTTTGATTGGCGCTCTCACTCACTCCACTGTCATTATCACAATAATGATTATGATGATAACCCGGCGGATTCCGCTGATTTATAACACGTCTGTTGTCTGATTGCTATTCATCTTATTAAATGGAGCAGTTCATTAGAAGGCGGCGGCGGCGGCGGCGGCGGCGTTCTGAATCTGATTTGAACGTAGCCATATTCATGTTGCATACATTAGCACAACACGTGCGTGACATTTCAGCCTCGCCGAGCACTTGAGAATACAGATGAATGCGCTCGCCGCCGTCGCCTCCTCCACTCATCCAAAAAAGCCACTTGAGCCGCGCGCTTACGGTGGGATTCGAACCCACCATGCGAAAGGACCTTCCTCGTTCTTGTCGTTCCGGTGAAGCCTCGGCCTTGTTTTCCCGCCTCTCGAGAGACGAGTGTTGACCACGGCTGAGCTCGTACGGCCGCAGAGACACATGCGGGGCCTCCACTCGCCTTGACGTGTCATTATTCCGCTGGAGCCCGATTCTCGCGCCGAGTCCATGTGATTTAAAGGTGCAGCGTGTGAGATTTGGCGACCTCTTGCGCCGAGGTCGCGCGTCGTGCCCGTCACCTCACCCCTCACCCTTCTGAACACGCAGGAGAAGCCGCGGTCGACTGCGGTTGTCGTTAAAACTCCAGGTCCAGCAGGTCCACTGCTGTAAAAACATGGCGGCCTCCGTGGAGAGGACCCGCCCCTCATGTGACTATCCATTCATTGGCTCATTTAAAGCCAAGTGAAAAAAGTGCTGCATACGTAGGTGATTGAAAACGTACGAAGACGTCGGTATGTCATCGTTGTAAAAGTCAGAAAAATGACTGAAATCTTTCACACTGCACCTTTAACTTTAGTTTGCCTGTGATGTGTCGTCATCAATCGGATTCATCCTGACTCTGCCTCTTTTAACCGGGCCTGTGTGTCTGTGTGTGTGTGTGTGTGTGTGTGTGTGTGTGTGTGTGTCCGTGTGTGTGTGTGTGTGTGTGTCGTGCAGTGCGGTGAGGGGCCGATGTCGGGCTGTAGCCCCCGGCGGCTGAGCTGAGCAGGGAGCAGGATGCAGTGGGTCACTCTGGCGGCGGTGGCCCTGGGGTGTGTGTGTGTGTGTGTGTCGTGGGCGTCGCACACCCCCACCCCCACCCCCACCTCCACGCACACCCCTCTGGTGGACAACTCCGAGGAGGAAGTGGACGAGCCGTGCTTCGAGCCGTGCACGTGCGAGGTCAAAGAAGGCGTGCTGCACGTGCACTGCGACGGACGGGGCTTCACCAACGTCACCCAGGTATCAATCGCCCGCCCACGTGCGTGCGGGACGGCGCCGCCGCCGCCGCCGCCGCCGCCGCACATTATTGCATTTAGCTGATTAACTTCCTCTCCAGGTCTCATATCCTGTCCGTGATGTGGCGCGTGGGCGTCGCGCGAGTGAGATAACTAATCAGGCCCCTGATTAATCACTCAGGTGTCGCAGTCGTGGGTCCGCCCTTTCAAACTCAACCTCCAGAGGAACACTCTGAGGCGTCTCTATAGCAACGGCTTCCAGCACCTGGGCAACGCCGTGTCCATCAACCTGGGCAACAACGCGCTGCAGGACATCCGAGTGGGAGCCTTCAACGGGCTGGCCAAGCTCCGCCGCCTCTACCTCCACGAGAACAAGCTGGAGGTCTTCAGGAACGACACCTTCGCCGGGCTGGAGGCGCTGGAATATCTGCAGGTGAGGCCGTCCTCCCAAAATATGCTTTTACTTTGAAATGCTGCCGTTTCCTGCCGCGTGTTCCCGGTCCAGTTAGCTGCTTTTTTTTTTAGGTCTGTATGTCTGAGCATAAGGAAACTGTTTGTGTTCATTGGAATGGGCCGTTACTCTCCGCCAAACAAAGCTCTGTCACGTTCAAAGATTAAAGGTGCAGTGCGTAGGATTTGGCGGCATCTACTGGTGAAGTTGCATGTCGTATCAGCCACCTCACCCGTCCCATTCGAGCACGCAGGAGAACCTGCGGTCGCCCTCAGTTGTCATTAAAGCTCAAAGGGTGTTTTTGTACCTTCACTCTGGGCGACTGCAAAAAAAAAACATGGCGACCTCCATAGGATGGACCCGCAATGCAAACATTCAGCCGATGATACATTTGTAATAACGTCTATAGGTAATTGTTTTATAATTCTATTCCTACAGAGAGAAGTGACAACAATGGACCGAAGTCTTACGTACTGCACCTTTTCTTTTCTGTTTTGGTTTGTTGGAATGTTTCCTGACACACATTTGATAATTACATGCGCTCGAGCTTCTTGATCTGATCCTGTTTGGAGTCATTGTAATAAGATGTTTTCAGTCATTTAATGCAGCGATAACAGCAGGTCTGGATAAAACAAAGTTTGTTTGGCCCTTGAATTTCTTATGTGCCCCCCCCCCCAGAAATATAGTTCCCCCCCCCCTCAGAAATATAGTCCCCCCCCCTCACCCCTCTGCACTGGATGATAATATTGACAGAGAGAGAGGAGGAGGGGGAGAAGGAGGTTGTGTTTTTTTTTTTTTTCAAGGTGCAGGAATTAAACATGCGTCACACTCCCCCTCCCCCCCACCCCCCTTCTCGCCTGCAGGCCGACTACAACGTGATCAAACGCATCGACAGCGGCGCTCTGAGGTTCCTCTACAAGCTGCGGGTTCTCATCCTCAATGACAACCTGATCCCCATCCTGCCCGCTCACCTCTTCAGGTTTGAATTCACAAACACCCGATGTGCGTCAATCACCCTGTCGCGCACCGTTAGGCGCTCGGCTCCGCCCCCTTTCCGTTATATTTCCCTTTTTTATAATCGTCAGATGAGCGGGAACGAGTGATGCGCTCTCTTCCGATCATGTTGTGCTTTCATCTAACCCACATTACAACCCCCCCCCCCCCCCCCCCCCCCCCCCCCCCCCCACCCCCCCCACCCCCCACCCCACCCAGATCTGTGTCTCTGACTCATCTGGACCTGCGGGGGAACCGCCTGAAGAGCTTGGCGTACGCCGGGACCCTGGAGTACGTCGGCCGCTCCCTGATGGAGATCCAGCTGGAGGAGAACCCGTGGAACTGCGGCTGCGAGGCGGTGCAGCTGCAGCAGTGGCTGGGTCGGATCCCGTACACGGCGGTGGTGGGCGACGTCACGTGCGAGTACCCCTTCCATCTGCACGGCAAAGACCTGCGGGAGATCCCCCGCAAGGAGCTCTGCGCCGAGCTCCCGGACAAGGAGCTGCAGGCCGAGGGGGGCGGGGCCACGGCCGGCTCGCAGCCCCAGCATTTGCCCCCGGTCTCCAAGTCCAACCCGGGGCGCGTCAGGCCGACCAAGCCCTCCTCCATGGTGCACGGCGCCCGCCAGAACACTCACACCTCCTCCACGTCCTCCTCGTCCTCCTCCTCCTCCTCCTCCTCGTCCTCCTCCTCCTCCTCCTCGGCGGAGCGCAAGGACAAGGAGCGGCACCCCAGGCCCACAAAGAGGCCCCGGCCCTCCAGGACGTCGCCCACCGCTCGCAGCATGATGCCCAACCAGAACCCCCCCGTGGCCGGCTACCAGACCCGGCCCCCCATCCCCATCATCTGCCCCCTGGGCTGCACCTGCAACCTGCACATCACCGACCTGGGCCTGACCGTCAACTGCAAGGAGAACGGCTTCCTCAACGTGTCGCAGCTCACGCCGCGGCCGCTCAACGGACGCAAGCTCTACCTGAGCGGGAACCTCATCCAGCGCATCTACCGCGCCGACTTCTGGAACTTCTCCAGCCTGGATCTGCTGCACCTGGGCAACAACCGCATCTCCTACCTGCAGGAGGGCGCCTTCTCCAGCCTGAGCAGCCTGAGGAGCCTCTACCTCAACGGCAACAACCTGGAGAGGCTGAGCCCACACGTCCTGCTGGGGCTGCAGAACCTCAGGTAGCGCCCGTCCGCTCGTTAACCACGCGTCAGCCAGAGCGATTTAGACGTTTGTTTTTACGGGCGCGTGCGAATGAATTCCTCGGTAAGGGGCGGCACGGCGCCCCGGCGCCAAAGGGTGTTTTGATTAGCGCCGCGCTGGCTGGCGGCGGATGGAAAGGGAAAAGGTGCCCGGTCTCCTCCAGCATTGTCGATCGGTAGTCGCGGGCGCCCGGCTGACTTAAAGTGGAGAGTGAGTGACAACGTGAAAATGAGTGTTTGTGCTGCGCCGAGGTGTTGATAAGGCGGCGAGACGTCGGGGGGGGGCGCGGGGGGGGCGGCGAGACGTCGGGGGGGTGGGTGTGGGGTGGGGTGGGGTGGGGGGGGGGGGGTTTGGTGCCAGGAATGAGCATTTTTAAAGTAAAAGGATTCATACAACAGGAGAAAACAAACTGTGGGGATGATGCATCGTAATATGTGTCGTTGTCAGATGAAAGCGATGGAGGTAATAATGTAAGCGCCCGTGTTTGCGCTGCGAGCGAAACGCCGGACAGCTGGTCAACTTCGGCACCGTCGGACCCGAAGACGCCGATTGTCACGGCCGATCTCCGTTATATTTCCATCTCTCCGTGTCCGTCTTCGCTTTTCGTTCTCACCTCGACCGTCCATTCATGAAGAAACGTTCATGCAACCTTTAAAGGTGCGCTGCGCGCAGTCACGTCTCATCGCCGGCTCCGCCGTCCCGCCACAAACGCTCGTCCCCTTCGCTTATCGCGGCACCGATACGGAGGATTATAAGTTGATATCGCCGTCCGCCCGGAAACACCCGAATCCTCCGACCCCCGACCCGTAGGAGGAGGAGGGTCTCGGCGGCAGCGGCTCGCGTTTTTCCGCTCCGCTCGAGACGACGGCGAGAAAACGTGGATCCCTGCGAATTTCACCGTCAAGTCGATTCTAAAGATCCTCCCCGGACGTCCCCAAAGTTTCCCTCTTAACCTCTCGTTAGCCTTTGCCAGTGACTCTGGGGCGAGCCGGCCTCGGCGGACCTCCATTATTGAGAATCACCTCTCAAAATGCAAAGTGGCGCCGGATTTGCGATGACGCCGGCGCACGCTCGGGCCGGTGGTGGCGGGTGTGAGTCCACGCCGCCTCGTTGGACCCTGAGCAGGGAGGAGGCTGCGGGCGGAATGGCGTCTCCGTTGTGACTCGATGCGATTAGCGGACGGATGCGGTGCGGGAGACGCGCCGAGCGCGGCCTCGCGCTGTGACGCACCAATCAGGAATCCAGTGTTCGCGCCGAGCTGAGGCAACGGCACGCGCTGTGATGTCATCGCTCTGGAGCCGCGCGGCTATCGGCTGCTCTCCTTATCGATTCATCCGTCGGTTTATTTTCTCCGATCCGAGTGGGTATTCGGTTGCGGGCAAAAAGTATAAATGTGGAAAAGAAAGGTGTGTGTGTGTGTGTGTGTGTGTGTGTGTGTGTGTGAGAGCGCGCATCTTGTGAATGCAAAGTAGTGTTTGTTACTTCAGTTGCGTAGCCAACAGTGAGAGCAAAACATGAATTAAAGGTGCAGTGTGTAAGATTTTGGAATCATCCCAATGCATGACTTGCTTTTTGAAATTCCCTAAAATGAGCCCTTTAATGTGCATTTACATGAGGAGCGGGTCCACTCTATGGGGCCCGCCATGTTTTTTTTTGTTTTTTCTTTTAAGCTTTATTGACAACTGAAGTCGACCACAGGTTCTCCTGCAGGTTCCGAAGGGTGAGGTGATGGATGCGACATGCAACCTCACCAGTAGATGTCACCAAATCGTACACGCTGCACCTTTAAAACATCCGATCATTCGATTCAGGAAAATTGTGATTGAGTGATTCCCCCCCCCCCCCCCCCCCCCCCCCCGTTGTGTTCAGGTACCTGTATTTTGAGTATAACGAGATCCGTGAAGTGGACCCCGGCACGTTCGACGCCGTGCCGGCGCTGCAGCTGTTGTTCCTCAACGCCAACCTGCTGCGCAGCCTCCCGCTCGGCGTGTTCGCCGGAGTCAACCTCGCCCGCCTCAACCTGAGGAACAATCACCTCCAGCTGCTTCCTATGGAGGGCGTGCTGGAGCACCTCACCGGACTGGTCCAGGTGGGTACCCACGTGTGTGTGTGTGTGTGTGTGTGTGTGTGTGTGTCCACTAATCTGCATATGTATATGAGGCTGATGTTGCAGCAGTGTTGTTACTGTGTGTGTGTGTGTGTGTGTGTGTGTGTGTGTAATCACATTTGTAAATGTGTATTCAGAATTTACAAGCGTGCCAAGGAATGTGTGTGTGTGTGTGTGTGTGTGTTCAGAGTTGGCGTGTGTCAGTATCAAAGGCGTGTTTACAAATCTGATTACACACATATGAGTTTGAGATCCAGGTGTTTGGCTTCAATTTGCCCAAAAGATAAAAAAATCTCTTGTGCACAGACACACACTCGCACACGCATACGCACACACACACACACACACACACACACACACACACACACACACACACACACACACACACACACACACAGTGGAGTCTGAGGTCATACTCACATTTTGGAGACTCTCGAGCATATCTACAAGTCTAAAAACACACACACACACACACACACACACATACACACACACTAATACACAACACCAGCCTTATACAACCACAACAATGTGGTTCTATTAGTACATTTAGGTCAGATAACATTTTCGGAGCCACGGTGACAAGGCGGAAAATTTGAATAATTAATCTGGATCACCTCCCGTGGTTTTTACTAAATGGAGGAAAAGAAAAAAAAAACTAATTATTGCAAATGTCATCAGCAGAACTTTACAGTGTGTTCTCACAGCTCCGTGAAAAACAAACAACCCCCCCCCCCCCCCCCCCCCCCCCCCCACCAAAACCCCCCCCCCCTGCATTTGAAAACGTCCTGGCAAGCGCCTCCTCCATCATCATGTGTTGTTGTGTGAGTGAGCACCGCCGCCGCCGCCGCCACCGCCGCCATGCCGGCGCGTGGGACCCGGGGGTTGCGCCTCAGGTATTCTAATTGGAAAATTGCAATTGTCTGGATTTGCATAAGTGGTCTTAATAAATCAGCGGCTAAACCGAGGCAGACGGCGCCGAAGCCCTCTAGTTTTCTCCCCCGCGCCTGCTCCGACGGCTCGACGTGCTCCGGCCCACTGTGTTGGTGTTTGTTCTCGCCTCACACGTTCAGCTGCAGCAGCGCTGAGGAGCACAATGCCACTGATAACAACCAACCGCAGGTATTACATCCTCTTTTTTTTTTTTATTATTTTTTTTTCCCATGCTGCCTCCTCTCACTTTGCCATTTTTAGTCTTTTCTTAGACAGCCCTGAGTAGAATGAGGTGAGGTGGGTGTGTGGATTAGCCTGTCGTGAAATTTTTTCTTTCTTTTTTTTTTTAATTCCCTCCATGAAAACCTCCCTGATCCCGGTTGCTGGTTGTGGTTGAGTCTCCGCATTTGCCGGAGGGGAGGACAGGGAAGCAGCAGGGGGGCGCGTGTAATGGTGTTCAGGCCTCTGATGTCCACCAGCATCAGAGCCGTCACCGAATGGAGGTTCGCCGTGGGCCGCGTTCATAAAGCCCAGCAGTGGCGCCATTGTGGCTCCCTGAATCTGCCGCTCGGTAATTGAATGCGTTCATTTGCCGGGTATTTTTTTTTTCTTTTATTTTTTTTGTTATTACGCCGACAAAGCCCCATTAGCGCTGCCGGTGGACTGCGGAGAAGAACGTGGCACCGATATCACCTGTTGACTTTTCTGCAGGCGCCGGCGAGTGGGATTTCTGGGCGCCGCCGTGCGTTTTCGGAGCCAGTGTTTCGCTCTGTGTTAAAAAAAAACAACAAAAAAAACAACAAAGGAAAGAAAGAAAAGAAAGACATTAAAGGTGCGTGGTGCCTGTCGTAGAAAGCAGTCCATTTGGATCATCACTCAACAGCCGCATGTTATAGCGTCGAGTCACTGTCACTATCCAGGACGGGATTATACTCTTACACCCCCTCACATGCTCTGATGTGTTTTAGGGAGACGGGGGGCGGGGGGGGGGGGGGGGGGGGGGGGGGGGGGGGGGGGGGGTCGGGGGAGTCAACAAACAACTGGAGAGTAATTAAAGAGAAAATCTGAATTACTACGCCGCACGACTAGAAAATTAATAACACGTCACAGAATTAAGTTTATGGTGACTCTGCATCTGAGGCCGAGGGAGAGAGAGAGGGAGAGAGGGAGAGAGAGAGGGAGAGAGAGAGGGAGAGAGAGAGAGAGAGGGAGAGAGAGGTAATTAGATTACCGTGTTATTTGCAACCTCACCCGACTCGGTCAAACGTCGATGTTTGAGTTTATATGTTTACAGTTGTACGATATTATTATGCTCATAGTATCTATCGCAGCATGGTGAATATATAGGGAAGTGGAATTAAAAAAAATAAAATAAAATAAATTCCCTCCCACGTGTCAAAATACAACTGACGAGCAATTAAAGATCTGAATTACTACGCCGCAAATTAATGACACGTCACGGAATGAATTTGAAGCTGACTCAGCATCTGAGGCCACGCCAGCAATGTGGAAAGTGCAGGGATTCATGTGCTGTGTGTGTGTGTGTGTGTGTGTGTGTGTGTGTGTGTGTGTGTGTGTGTGTGTGTGTGTGTGTGTTTGTGAGGGTGAACATAAAAAAAAAAAAAAAATATTGGTGCAGCACTCGTTCATTATTGCTCTGAATACATTTTCCCGCGGGAACGTTTCACCTTGAGGGACGTCACATGCAAAACAGTGCGCAGACGGATGGGAATCATCTATTTATCACCTGGCTCCTGTTTGACAGGAAGTCGCTGCCTCTGAAGCCACAGCTCCGTGATGGATGATCAGCTCTGACCTGACTCCATCACTCCCACCACCAGTCGCACTTTCACCCCCGCGACTGTATCATGAGCCCTGCGCTTTGGCTGAGACAACAACATGAGAGATCTTCAGCGGGATAAATGCACTGTACCTAAAGTCAGAGTCCGGGGTCCGTGAGCTCGACTTAACACAGACAGTGAGGCTATTGTTAAAGGTGCAGTGTGTACGATGTGGTGACCTTTAGGGGTGGAGCTGCATGTTGTGTCCATCACCTCACCCTCACCCTTCTTTGACAGGAAGTCGCTGCCTCTGAAGCCACAGCTCCGTGATGGATGATCAGCTCTGACCTGACTCCATCACTCCCACCACCAGTCGCACTTTCACCCCCGCGACTGTATCATGAGCCCTGCGCTTTGGCTGAGACAACAACATGAGAGATCTTCAGCGGGATAAATGCACTGTACCTAAAGTCGGAGTCCGGGGTCCGTGAGCTCGACTTAACACAGACAGTGAGGCTATTGTTAAAGGTGCAGTGTGTACGATGTGGTGACCTTTAGGGGTGGAGCTGCATGTTGTGTCCATCACCTCAGCCTCACCCTTCTGAGCACCAAGGAGAAGCTGTGGTCGACTTCGGCGGTTGGCTTTGATTACTGTAAAAAATATGCCCGTGCCCCCCCCCCCCCCCCCCCCTGTGACCCCCCCATGTAAATGTGGCAGTGACTGGGTGGTTAGAGCAGTCGCCTTTGGAAGCAAAGATCACTGGTTCACTACCCTTCTGTAGTGCCCCTGGGCCTGACACTCACACCCCCCCCCCCCACCCCCCCCCCCCCCCCCCCCCCCCCCCCAATGACCCGATGTGTGCTGGTGGAAATGCCCCGTGAGCCAGATTACTGGATGAGCGGTTGAAGATGACATGACATCAGATTTTAAAAGGACCAATCCCTCAGTGGCAGTGTTGTCCAAAGCGTAACCCAACAACAGCCCGTTATTGGCCAAAACGTATAATGGAACGTGGCCCACACACTGGTGCTAAGTGGCTAGTTATCCGTCGGCGCGGACGCTCGCGCGGTGTTTTGCGTTGACCGTTAACCTGCCGGCCGCGTGGATCACGTTAGCATTGATTCGGTGTGAAATCTCTTCGGGGGGGGGGGCGGGGGGGCGTCAGGTGATGTAGTTGATTAGAACCAATAACCTCTCACCGGATCAAGTCGGGCTCGATACGACAATAACGTGCACAGTATCTCCTCGGCGCGACGTTTGGCAGCCGGCGTGTTCGTGCCGCGGAAACTCTCCTCTATTTTTCACTGCACAACAAAGACGTGACCCCCACAGGTGTTTTCAACATAAATATAGCATCTTAATAAAAGCCTCTAAAAAGAACTGGGCTTTTAAGTGTTGCGCCGCTCCTCTGGGAAACATCCACATTTACCTTTGTGTAGGACAGGAAATGGACCATTGTACCATCCACTGTCTGTTTGAGTGTTTCAGACTCAACTTTAAATGTCGTGTAATCGGCCTCGGTGCAGGGTGAGATTATTTATCCTTTACCTCTGAGAGAGAGAGGGAGGGAGAGAGAGGGAGAGAGAGAGAGAGAGAGAGAGAGGGAGAGAGGGAGAGAGAGAGAGAGTGATTACATCTTTATAAGCACTTCCATGCAGTGAACTGTGGAGGTGGATGACGTGGCATAATTACTATTAGAGTGATTGTTATTACAGTGTTATTTCTCTGTGCTAAAGAATTCCTGCGCACACACCCTTGAGTCGATTGCATCTTTGCCCAACTTGGTCAAAAGTCTATCTTTGAGTTTATACGTTTACAATTGGACAATCTTATTGTTTTGGTCGTATCTATTGCAACATTGTGAATATACGGGGTGGTGGTATTTACTTCTAATCTGGGTATGAGGTCATCACGTCATAAACTGTAGAACCGTATTACGAGTCAGTCCCGTATGGACGATATGTAGCAATTTTACCCAAATATTTTGCATACTGAAAAAAACAAATGTTATATATCAGCACACATTCTACAACATAGTATTGAAGTTTGACCTGTTCTGCATAAATGTGTGTGTTCTCTCTATACTATGCAGCAGTTTCGTCGGATTATGTCCAACAATCAATACAGATTTATAAAAAGGACGTCACTGTGTCGTGGGATAATGAGCCATAACACTGGATTATTAGTCAGCTAATTGTATGTGAAGAATTCCTCTGTGATTTGTCACTTTTTGTTAACGTGCGCATGATGTATGTGAACACACTCACGTGTACGTCATTATTTAGTGACAGCGGTCGTTTAAAGTTGCACAGTGCAGACAGGTCATGTGAGTATGGGATTAAAAAACCCTCAGATATAAAGAGCTAAATGTTGATTACAGCTTCACGTACGTCGGCACTGCAAATATATAAATGATACAAGTTATAATTAATATATAATTATAAGTCACCATCTACTTGTATTTATTGAAATCTAAAAAGAGTTTGCATTTGAAATCGTCATCACGGTTTTATAGCGGAAGCAAATGAGCAGAAGTGTGATGCAAGAGATCCGTCCATTATGTTTACGTAATATATCATCACGTGTTATGTGTATATTTATGTACGCTTTTATAGGTATGTAACAATATATCGTTTGAGACTGAAACGTCTGCTTTAGAGAAGCTTCATAAACTGTGACGTTCTAATGGTCAGTCTTTGATACATAATGTATGTCGCACTTTCTGACATATGTAATGCGCATTTAAATCTAGAAGAGGCATTTATTTAAACATGAAAGGTAGAAGATCAATATTCCGAATATGAGATTATCGCATACGTGCGTGGAGAGTCAACGACCACCACCGATCATTCGTGCGCGCATTCGAGCGCGGTACGTTTTAAAGGCCCCACGTGCACGTTTCTACGTGCGCACGCACCAACCCGCCAACATCCGTGCGCCTGACGCGGCAGCGTTTGTTTTTCCCCTTCAGAATAAAAGATCGAGGGCTTTTTGGCCGAGTCACCGCGTCGTCACACAGACTCCTCCTCCTCCTCCTCCTCCTCCTCCGACAACGAGCTCAGCGGAGCTCGGACCCTGCGCTCGCCGCTGTTAGCGCCGCAGGTTGGCGCCCCCCTCCCTCCGGGGCTCGTCCCAGTCTCTGCGGGAAATGTGATCGATCACTGTCCGAGCGAGGAGTCGGCGAGGCGTGCGACGAGAGGCCGAGTGCGCGGCGAGAGGGAGGCGATGGGAACGGGCTCGGCGGCGCCGACTCGGCCCCGACGTGTTTTGCGCCGGCCTCGGACGGGGAGGGAACGTGGTCGGAGCCGTGTGTTGGAGCGCGTGTGTTTTTTTTTTTGTTGTTTTTTTTTGTGCCTCTCGTCTCGTGTCTTATTCAGAGGGCAATGAAACACAAGTTTCATCAGTATGATGGAGGGGGGGGGGGGGGGGGGGGGGGGGGGGGGGGGGGGGGGGGGGGGGGGGGGGGGGGGGGGGGGGGGGGGGGGGGGGCTTGGAGCTTGGCAAGCTGTGGCTCTGTCACCAGAGACCAGAACAGAATCCCTGCAACGCAACTTCCAAAAAACCTGCTTATGTTGACTCTGTTTCTGTGAGTTAACGGGAAAGGAGCCGAGCCGCTGACGGGATGTGGCCGTTCCTTTGGCAACGCTTCCAAGACGCAGAGAGCATCCAGAGTCTCTCTCTCTCGCTCGCTCGCTCTCTCTCTCTCTCTCTCTCTCTCTCTCTCTCTCTCTCTCTCTCTCTCTCTCTCTCTCTCTCTCTCTCTCTCTCCCCTGTGTGACTCGCTGGTTAGGGCCTCACGTGCTCGCGAGGGGATCCGACCCCAAAAATGTTGCTGCGTCCGTTTCGATTTAACGGTGTGTACGATTTGGTGACCTCCAGAGGTGAAGTTGCAGGTTGCGTCCGCCACCTCACCCTCACTGAGGAGAAGGTGCAGGAGAAGCTGGGGTCGACTTCAGTTGTCGTTCAAACTCAGTAGATGTTTAGTACGTCCGCTTTTACTGCTGTCAAAAAAAAACAACACACGCCCCCTAGTGTCATCGGTGGATATTGCAGGAGATCCTCTGCGATGTTTCCAGCCCATCATATACAAGGAATCAGGATATATGTGGGTGGCTATGGCTCAGTGGTAGACCATGCACTTTGAATGCATGATGTTGTGGGTTCAATTCCCTGCTTCTATATCCAATCACAGATAATAAGTGAGGACAATATCTGCCAAATGAAATCATAGTATTGTCGATGAAGCGTCTTGGAGTGTCAGATAATAACCACACCCCTTTTTTAGACCACGCCCACGAGGAGGCTGGTTGCCAGGACAACGCCTATAAACAAAACCGCTGTTGTTTGACACATAATCATTCGCTTGTCATTCGATTTATTTTTTTTTTTTCCTTTTTTTGTATCTCAGAGAATCCTCTCAAGGATTTCAGATGTCTGTCCAGACTCCACACACACACACACACACACACACATACGTTCCCTTTGGATCAGGTTTACTTGAGTTCAGGCCACGTCTGAAAACAGACTAAATATATTTACTGTCAACAGATATTTTTAGTGTGTTT
>JAFBJT010110873.1:0-10954 GCA_016785325.1 Chascanopsetta lugubris | reverse complement strand
CACATACACACACACACACACACACACACACACGCACACACACCCACACACACACACACACAGCTTTAATGCCAACACTCTATAGAGGGAGGTTGGAGGCGTGTTCCGTCGATAATATCCTCACATTAATGAGAGCGCTGTGACTGCAGTGGGCTCCGGCGTCCGCCCCCACCCACCCCTCCCCCTTCCCCCTCCCCCCGGGTAAACAACAACAACAAACATGGCCGCACATTAATCATGGACCCGCGCTCTGATGTAAACTAATGGCTTCTTTGTCGTGATCGAATTGGCTGGAATTCACGTAAAAATCTGACGCGGTCGTGGATCATGTTTTGGGAGCTTAGTTCCACTTGAGGGGCTGGTTCTCTCTCTCTCTCTCTCTCTCTCTCTCTCCCTCCCTCCCCCTCCCCCCGCCCCCCTCTCTCCAAAGCCCTTTCATGTCCGTCCCTCTGGCCCCGGCTGTGATTGGGCGAAGAAGCACATTGTGTGATGTGTGGGCTGAACTCCAAGAGTCTCCCTCTGCTCCCTCACATGTGAACACAGCTCATGCACAAAACGCTGCTCGGCTCCTATTGGACCCTTCGAGTCACAGAGGCCGTCTTAAAGGTGCGGTGTGTAGGATGTGGTGACCTCTGGAGGTGAAGTTGCACGTTGTATCCATCACCTCACCCTCACTCTTCTGAACATGCAGGAGAAGCTGTGGTCCTAAAAACATGGCCGCCCCCGCAGAGAGGAGCCACTCCTCATGTAAACATACTTCAATTGACTCAGTTGAGGGTCATGGAAAATAAATATAAACACGTGTGTGATTATAAATTCATGAACATGTTATGATGTAATTGTTTAATAATATTTGTAAAGGTGAAAAAAAAACACACTGCACCTTTAAGGATGAAATGATCTGTTTGATGAGGAACCTTCCTCTGATCAGATACTTCTTTTTATGCAGAGGTGACTTTTGAAAAACCCTCAGAAACCTCTCAGTGTTGTTGTTGTTGTTGTTGTTGTTGTTGTTTTCATCGTCATGGCGACCGGCTGCACAGATCCTTCATCCTCCATGTTCGTCCCTTCACGTCGGAGCAGAGCGAATCGCAGCTCATCTCAAACCACATTCCTTATCAGCGGATGCATCTGTCCACTTAGATGCATCTGCTGCCGCCGAGCATCACACAGAGCAGCCCCCTCCCCCCGCCCCCCCCCCCCCCCCCCCCCCCCCCCCCCCCCCCCCCCCCCCCCCCCCCCCCCCCCCCCCCCCACGCTCCCGATGAAAACAATCAGAGCTACTACAGAGCTATCTGACATGTTATCTGGAGCTGGGAGTGATTGCCTCCCCTTTCATGTGGACGACCCTGCAGCCGTATCTCTTTGCTGCTATCTCTGTGGAACACACATGGGGCGGGGGGGGGTTCCCATGAGTGTTTGTTTGTATGTTTATTCATTTATTTATTTATTTCTATTTTTCCATTTTCCGCATCGTGCACGCACTCCGTGTCGGAGCAGCGACGGTCTGACATGTAACATGAACACATGATGGATGTGAATCCTCGAACAGCCGCTGTTTCCAGAGCTCAGGAAGCTGTTTTCTTCTTCCGTTCATTTATCTACTTGTTTCATTCATGTATCTATTCACTTATTTCAGTTGACTATTATTAATATAATGAACTGTAAGAAAACATGAGGTCAGAAGATGGAGGTCTAAACAGCAGTTGGTTATACAGAGAAGTAGTTTTGTGTTTACATGTGTCAGATGATGTGAAAGGTCCTGGACCCTGTAAAACCTGGATCCTGGATCAGCCCCGCGGACCGGACTCTCAACCCCCTGTGTCATATGTTCATGCTGCTGCTCAGTGATGAGGCGGAGGTCGAGCTGTAAAAGAGCAGAATAAAAAGCACAGTCAGCAAAAAAAAACAAAATAACAAAGTAAATCCATTAATGACAGTTTGTAATAATGTTTAGCGCAGAGCGGCTGCGTCCGAGAAAGAACTGTGTTTATTGTGCTTTTTATCACTATTATTATTCCCCAGAGATTTGGAGGAGCACACACACACACACACACACACACACACACACACACACACACACACGCATTCGCAAATTTGCTCTCCGGCAGCATTTTAATATGTATACTTTACTTGTTTTTATCTGAGCCTCAGGAATAAAAACAACAACAACAACAACAACAACAGCACCAGCAGCAGCAGCAGCAGCAGCAGCAGCAGCAGAAAACGTCTCTGACCATGAAGTGGCACAATAGGTCAGATTTATGAAATTAAAGGTTGATTCCGTATGTGATCAGGTCGACACCTTTGATCTGATGTCATTACCGACTTTTATTTTTGTTTATCTCTCGATCAGGTTTGGAAAATGGAGAAACCTGCAGTTCACAGGGCGGCCACTTGAGGCTGCGCTCCAATGGCGACCTGCTATGGAGGCTGTGACAGCACCATGGGCTCCTCCCCCATTTCTACCTGGGCTCCGCCTCTTTGCCCGTTTCTGGATGAACCAGGAAGTGGGAAGAGTTAGGTATCAGCAAGATGGCGGTGAGGGACCCGCCCACTACGAGCCTCATAAGAACTGTGCAGAAACCTACGGGTGATGTCACGCACACACACACACATGCACACACACGCACACACACACGCACACACACACACACACACACACACACACACACACACACACACACACTCAATGATGATCACCACATGCTCCCGGGTGTCGTTCAGCCCCACACATGTAAATGGTTCGTTCATCATCTCTCGTACAGGACCTGGATAATTATCCGCCATAATTCACCAACAATGATCCCAGCTCCAGCCGCCGGCCTCCAGGGGGCGCCACCGTGAGCGATGAGCGTCGCTCATTGGCTCCACACTGACCCCTCCCCCGCCCCCCCGCCGCCTCCATAAACTGTCATAGATCCACTTACTTATGAAGTGTGAGCTCCACACAGTCGTGTTTCCGGGCGCCTCGTTAGTCATCAGGTAAAAGGGGCGGAGACTAATTGATATGCATGATCATCCATCACGCTGTAATTAAGTGCAGTTTCTATGTTAATTGAATGGCGAAGCCATCGGCCACCGGGGAGACGCAAGTACTGAACATAACCCAGAGGGTGAGAGACTCATTTCATATTAAAGATTATCGGTTTCATATTAAGATGATCAGCTTTTTAACGTCACACTAATAACAAGCTAATGTTTACACAAATATAAATTCAGAGTCTAAAATGCTTTATTTACTTTTGTTTCCTCTTACACGGCTGATGTTCAGCGAGATTCCACAAAAATCCAGTGATATCTCACTCTGTTCCTAGCTCCTCCTACTTCCTGGTTCATCCATATACGGGCAAAGAGCAACAAAGACACGCCTCTTTAATACACGGCAGTAAAAGAGTCTGGAACATTTGAGAGGAGCGCTCACTCTGATCCACTTGGCCGAGGTAAGAGAGTCTGACTGGAATAGGCCTGGGGCGCACACACACACACACACACACACACACACACACACACACACACACACACACACACACACACACACACACACACACACACACACACACACACATTGTATTTCCCTTCACTGTTGCATCACTGACCTTCCACCTTAATGTTGTGTTTCTGCTTGAGCAGCGTTTCTCACTGTGTGTATCGATGCAGGAGGGGGTGGGGGTGGGGGTGGGGGGGTGCTGGAGGGTGGAGGAGGGGCGGCGGGGGGAGGGGGAGGAGCATGTCGGAGGGAGCCACAGCCCAGGACTTAGCCTGCATTTGGACTTGTAATTCAAATCGATGTCATTGAGCCACAGGAGGAATCGATGTTCTCCTGGGAGATAATAACAGGAAATAAAGAGCCTCAGAGCCGGAGCTCACATTCCACTGCCTTTATTCCACCGAGCGGCAACATCCGGGGCTGACGGAGGGGGCCAGCACCTGCAGTTCACAGGGCGGCCACATGGGGTGGACGTGAGTCACTCCCCATAGGCTCCCGCGTTGGGATGTTCAACCTTAGCGGAGAATGAAGCATGTTTAAAGTCTGGTGCAAACCACTGTTTTGTTGCCGTGTGTTGCCACGGCAACTGAAATGTTTTTCTCATTTTCTGCCAGCTGACATTGTGCAGAATTAAGGGGCGTGGCCTCTCCATTGACACCTGGGCCGACCCTCCGCGGATGCTGTGACAGCACTCACCCTCGGCTCTACCCGTGCCCCGCCTCCTTTGCCCGTTTTCGGGAAGTCGGGAGGAGGAGTCAGGCATCGGCAAGATGGCCGACGAGTGACCCGCCCACCACGAGGCTCATCAGCACTCTGCAGGTAATGTGCATATCCCTGAATGTAAACAACAAAGGTCACCTCAGGTCGTTCCGGCCGTGGGACTCGGCTCAGGGAGGTTTTCAGCAGTTTGAAGCAGAAGTGAAGTAAAAAAAAAAAGTCGTGTCCTTGGTGAATTCTGTAAAAGCAAAGCAATCAACAACAAGAAGTCAAGAATTCCCTGCAGCACGCGAGCAAACACACAAGCTCCATGATTACATTTCCATCGCGTTGTTGTTGAGAGAGAGAGAGAGAGAGAGAGAGAGAGAGAGAGAGAGAGAGAGATGTATTTTAGGCTGTTTAGATGAATCACAGGCCTCTTATTTACTCATGTATTTGTTTATTTGATTTCGACTCTGGACTCTGATGTCAGATTCATATTGATCCAGGATTAATCAGGTCCCAGAAAGTCTGCAACATCAGATTAGTGAGTTTATTTTTACGTCAGGGCCGAGGAGACAAAATCAAAGTGTCTGCAAGTTTTAGCACAGATGTCCCCACATTGTCCCCACAAGACTGTGTCAAAGTGTCCCCACTAGGAGAGAAGAACAGGTGTGTGTGTGTGTGTATGTGTGTGTGTGTGTGTGTGTGTGTGTGTGTGATAGAGTGATTGTGTGAGTGGAGACAGGTGCTGCAATCAGTTGAAATCAAGTCTCCCATAAAAACCCATCATCACAGACTCACTCAGCTGATCTGCGACTGTTTTTACTTTTCTTTATTCCTGAAAACTTTATTTCTGAATTTTATTTATTCTCTTTTCATCCTCTGAAACTCACAAGTCACGACCTTAAGGTGGTACTGTTCCTCCTTGTGGGGTATTTAGGGTGGTACTGTTCCTCCTTGCGGGGTATTTAAGGAGGCACTGTTTCTCCTTGCGGGGTATTTAAGGTGGTACTGTTCCTCCTTGTGGGGTATTTAAGGTGGTACTGTTCCTCCTTGTGGGGTATTTAAGGTGGTACTGTTCCTCTTTGTGGGGTATTCAAGGTGGTACTCTGCCTCCCTGTGGGGTATTTAAGGTGGTACAACACCTCACATCATGAAGGTCTGAGATGAACTGATCCTGCAGGATGCAAAAAAATCTACATCCTTGAAATCACACATGTTCCTGAGAGAGAGAGAGAGAGAGAGAGAGAGAGAGAGAGAGAGAGAGAGAGAGAGAGTGGGGGGCCTGAACTCTGTGACTCCTGGAATTAAACATTTAGAAGTTATTAAAATAGGAAATGACTCCAGAGCCTGAGCTCCATCTTATTCCACAGGGAACGAGACTGTGGTCGTTCTGTGGTATTGTTTCACAGTGTGAGGTTTTTAAGGTGGTATTGTTTCACAGTGTGAGGTTTTTAAGGTGGTATTGTTTCACAGCGTGAGGTTTTTAAGGTGGTATTGTTCCACAGTGTGAGGTTTTTAAGGTGGTATTGTTTCACAGTGTGAGGTTTTTAAGGTGGTATTGTTTCACAGTGTGAGGTTTTTAAGGTGGTATTGTTTCACAGTGTGAGGTTTTTAAGGTGGTATTGTTCCTTAGTTTGTCCTTTTTTAAGATGGTATAGTTCCTTCGTTTGTCCTTTTTTAAGGTGGTATTGTTCCTTAGTGTGTCGTTTTTTAAGGTGGTATTGTTCCTTAGTTTGTCCTTTTTAAGGTGGTATTGTTCCTTAGTGTGTCGTTTTTTAAGGTGGCATTGAACTCAACATCCCACTGGCTTCATACTGAGGTGGCGCCGGTGAGATGAGAACCTGAGGGTTAGTCTGCAAATCACTACGACTTATCACGACGAGCTCTTCTTTGAGGTTCCTGTGATTAGGACTGAGCCCTGGTGGTGGGACGGGGTCACAGCGGCTCTGGTCCTCCTCGGGTTCCGGTGCAGCAGCACTGAGGTGAGATTATCTGTGAGTCATCAGGGAGTCAGAGGAGCAGAGGATCATGGGAACAGGTCCACGGGTCTTTGATGAGTGTGAGAGCAGGTCAGGTGACTGAAGGTCTGAAATCCTGCAGGTGGAACCAGAGAGAGACTGAAGCCTTTTTCAACTGAGATTAGAAGGTAAAGCACAATTATTCTAGAATGAATCCAGATTAACACGATGTATAAAGGTAAATAACAACGGATACTTTATTTTATTCTTCGTTGTTTATTTTATTGTATTCTACATCTTTATTTTGTGCTATTTCTGTTTACTTTGGTACATTTAAAAAAATTGATGAGTGTGAGAGCAGGTCAGGTGACTGAAGGTCTGAAATCCTGCAGGTGGAACCAGAGAGAGACTGAAGCCTTTTTCAACTGAGATTAGAAGGTAAAGCACAATTATTCTAGAATGAATCAAGATTAACACGATGTATAAAGGTAAATAACAACTGACACTTTATTTTATTCTTCGTTGTTTATTTAATTGTATTCTACATCTTTATTTTGTGCTATTTCTGTTTACTTTGGTACATTTAAAAAAATGAAATATACACTGTGTGTGTGTGTGTGTGTGTGTGTATGTGTGTGTGTGTGTGTGTGTGTGTGTGGGCTGCAGGATGGAGGAGGTGAAAGCTCCTCTGGCTGCAGTCTTCAGAGTCCACGCTGCAGCTGCCTGGTGATTGAAGTGCACACACACACACACACGCACACACACACACACACACACACACACACACACACACACACACACACACACACTGTGGAGCTGGGGGGTTAACGTGTTCCCCTGCTCATGTATGATGGAAAGCACACGGACTGGTGAAGGTGTGGGTCTGACAGCAGGACATTGATCGCTGCTCCGGAACCCGTTATATTTATATCTGAGCTCAGTATGAGAAACTGCTAAAGGGCTTAACACATGTAAACACTCAGGGCTCACACACACACACACACACACACACACACACACACACACACACACACACACACACACACACACACACACACACACACACACACACACACACAGACGCACACGAACACACATACACACACAGACACAGACAGACAGACAGACAGACACATATACACACACACACACACACACACACACTGAGTCACTCCACATAGTTAGAATATTAAAGGTGAATGAATCATGTTTAAAGTCTGGTACAAACCACAGTTTTGGTCTCAATCAGTCACATGTGTTACCGTGACAACTGTAGGGGGGCGGGGCTTATTTCTATCCTATCGAGGTTTGCAATTGTGCATAATAATTAAGGGGCGTGGCCTCTTGACTGACACCTGGGCCGACCTTCTGTAGATGCAGTGACAGCACCATGGCCCCACCCCCTTGCTCCACCTGTGCTCCGCCTCTTTGCCCGTTTTTGGGTGAACCAGGAAGTGGGAGGAGCTAGGCGTAGAAGAGCCTGTGGTCACAGACCCAATCAGGAGGCTGGAATGTGTGTGTTCCTGTTATTTGTTTATTCTTCCTGTCTCTCGTCTCGTTTCCACATCGACAACAAACACGTCGTCTCTGACGGATTCATCAACTCAAACAACTTTCAAACAAACTTCCTCAGAGTGTGTGAGATGTAGTTTCCTGTGGGTCAACAGACTGTCTCGAATGTGTGTGTGTGTGTGTGTGTGTGTGTGTGTGTGTGTGTGTGTGTGTGTGTGTGTGTGTGTGTGTGTTTGAGAATATTCCTCAGATTCATCTTCCTCCGTCGTGATGATGAATGTTTGAGACGAGCGAGTGATGAACCACGACAGCAACAAAACGCCTCATTATCACACACACACGCACACACACACACACTCTGATGCACAGTCAGCACAGGAACACATCTACTCTTCATTTCACACACTTTGCTGTATGTTATTATATTCAAGAACACACACACACACACACACACACACACACACACACACACACACACGAGGGATCAACAACAGGTCTGCAGGTCTCTCAGGAGACTTCAGCTCAGGAATTCTCAGAGGAGTGCGTGTGTGTGTGTGTGTGTGAGTGTTTGTGTGAGTGTTTGTGTGTGTGTCTGTGTTTGTGTCTGTGTGTATGTGTGTGTATGTGTGTGTATGTGTGTGTATGTCTGTGTGTGTGTGTGTGTGTGTACTTAATATTTATTCATCGTATAAATCTCATTCCTCTGCTGTGGCGACTCTCCTCACTCGGTCGGAGATGATGTCATACTTGATGCAGACCGGCGTCGCCCCCTACAGGTCGAGATGTGGACCAGCAGGGGGCGACAGAGGAAGCCGCCAACACAAACCGAGCGAGACACAGCGTCTCCGCCATGTTTGGAGACGATGTTTCTCCACACGTTTGTTGTCGTCTCATTCCGTCCCCTAAGCTCCGCCCCTTTCGCCTCTTCCACACGTGAGACACTTCAAACACGGGTTCCTGCCGCTGCCTCGTGGGCTCGTCCAAAACGGGACCCCCGCTGTTTTCACTTCAAGGACGGAGCCAGAGGAGAAATGATGAAACAGACGGCGCCCGGCTCTGAACCGTCTGAACTTTGAACAAGGAAACATGTTTGTTCCAGCGGTGCTGTCAGAGACTGGGGGGGCGTGGCTTATTCCAGACGTGTGTTATCAGTGTAGAACACAAAGCTGCGCTGAGAGAGAGAGCGAGAGAGAGAGAGAGAGAGAGAGAGAGAGAGAGAGAGAGAGAGAGAGAGAGAGAGAGAGGTTCCAACCTGCAGGACACAAAGAAGCAAATGAGTCTGCAGAGTCTGTGAGGCTCGAAGTGGGCGGTTCCCTAGAGGAGGGGGTGTGTCCACGGTGCCCAGGTGTCATTCAAGAGGCCACGCCCCTTCGTTGTGCACAGTTTCAGACGTTCATAGAATTACAGTGAACATCGCCAGCGTTTGACTCTGATGTGGAGAACTCTGACAGTTTGGTGGAACGTTGCTGTCCTTTGATCTCTGGAGGTGATTTCTCACTTCTTTAGCTCTGTGATTCATGTATTCATCTATTTATTCATGTATGTATTTATTTACTCATTCATTGATTCATCTTTTTAATCCAGCTGCCTCCCTCTTCTCACCCGAGTCTGGATTCAGTGTTTGAAGTCATGGAGGCTTCTTTCTGTGGCTTCTCATCTCTGCAGAGGAGGAGTGTGTGTGTGTGTGTGTGTGTGTGTGTGTGTGTGTGTGTGTGCGTGTGCGTGTGCGTGTGTGTGCAGACAAAGATTAAAGTGGCTGTTTAATCTCTACATCCTGTATACGAACGTATCTATATGCACAGAGCGAACAGAGCAGAAAGGGGGCGGAGCCACGTGAAGGTTCTGCATCACAAAGCTCTTAACGGTGGAACATTGATCAATCAAACTCGTCCCTGTTTGTTTTCCTCTGCTCTGACTTCACAGACAGAGGCCTGGTGATTCAGACTGAGTTTTTATTTTCATGCTTCAGGACAAATATGAATTGAATTGAAATACTTGAATTGAAATACTTTATTTAATCCCTTGGGAAATTCAGCACTGAATGTAGACGTACTGGATTCTATCTATAGATCCATAGATCTATAGATCTATAGATCTATGAAAGTATAATATTCCTCAAACGATCATATTATTCAAAATACTACATTGAAGAGCATATACACACACACACACACACACAGAGTAGGTGTATGAATCGAATGCCCTGTAACCTCAGGCCCGCCCCTAACGCTCATTTGCATAATGTATGGATTCATAAATAGTATAAATGTGACCTGCTGTTTTATGTCAAATGAACCACTCATACATTTAAAATACATGTTCAAACGTCACTATGGCAACACACATACATTTTTAACGTCATAATGTTAGATTCATATGAAAGGATCAAATATCGCCTGATCGGTTTCTATCATTGTTTTTGTTATTATCAGGACGATGAGGATCATTATTGTTATTTTGATGATTATCATGGTGATGGTGGTTATGATGATTATGATGATTATTATTATTATACCATTATATTTCATCATATCAGCTCCATCCGGGAGTGTAAAGAGTGAGAGGGACCGGAGGTGCAGACGCGTTTGCGCGATGTCGTAGCTGAAGGAAGTGTCATCGTCGTGTTTCCTGCCTTTTGAGACGATCACACATTTTACACTTGGATCTAATTATAGTTCAGACTCTGTAATTATCATGTATCTGTCAACACTGCATCATGCACAGGCTCTGAAACGCGAAACACATGAGTGATGCCATGAAACATATTACATCACTATATCAATGAAATACACACATACACACACACACACATACATATATATATATACATATATATACATATATATATATATATATATATAGAGAGAGATATATATATATATATATATAGAGAGAGAGAGAGATACATATATATATATATATATATTCATATATTCAGCAGCTGTGTCATGCTCACAGCGACGCGACATCACAAAACGCCAAGTGGAGCTAAACGTCCCGAGCGCTTTGTGCAGCAGCAGCGTTTGACGGGCTGCAGGGCTGCGGAGGGAAACGCGCAGGAGCCGCCGCCCCGGTAATCCCGCCGAGGGCTGGCGCCATTATGGAGATGCGGTCGGCGTTGCCCTTGGCCGGCGCCGCGGCGCCGAGAGTGACCTCTAAGAGCAGCCGAGGCAATTAACGGCATGGGAGGGAGCCGATTGGATTATTTCGGTGGGTTCGGCCGTGGATTTATTTTTCCCCGTGTGGCAGGAGAGCGAGGAGCAGCTGGGGCGGGGGGGGGGGGGGGGGGGGG
>JAFBJT010110872.1:4733-16574 GCA_016785325.1 Chascanopsetta lugubris | reverse complement strand
GAGAGAGAGAGAGAGAGAGAGAGAGAGAGAGAGAGAGAGAGAGTGATGGAATGTGATGCATTCCCACGATCCTTGGCATGTTGTCCGGAAGTTAGGAGACTGATCTTGCTGTCACCATCAGGAAACACTGTTCTACCCATCCATCCATCCATCCATCCACTGCTCCATCCATCCATCCATCCACTGCTCCATCATCCATCCATCCATCCACTACTCCATCCATCCATCCATCCACTACTCCATCCATCCATCCATCCACTGCTCCATCATCCATCCATCCATCCACTACTCCATCCATCCATCCATCCATCCATCCACTGCTCCATCATCCATCCATCCATCCATCCACCCATCCACTGATTCAGTGCTCTATCCATCCATCCATCTATCCATTGATTCAGTGCTCTATCCATCCATCCACTACTCCATCATGCATCCATCCATCCATCCATCCATCCATTGATTCAGTGCTCTATCCATCCATCTATCCATTGATTCAGTGCTCTATCCATCCATCCACTGCTCTATTCATCCATCCATCCATCTATCCATCCATCCACTGCTCTATTCATCCATCTATCCATCCATCCATCCATCCATCTATCCATCTATCCACTGCTCTATCTATCCATCCATCCATCCATCCATCCATTGATTCAGTGCTCTATCCATCCATCCATCTATCCATCTATCCACTGCTCTATCCATCCACCCATCCCATAATTCCACCCACCCACAGCAGCAGATATGGTTCTTGGTCAGAGCTTGGGGACTAAATGTGAGATCATCACCACTTTAAACACACACACACACTGGTGGTGCTCAAATGAATGAGCTGTATAATGCACTGTACACTGCTGTGAGTGTGTGTGTGTGTGTGTGTGTGAGTGTGTGTGTGTGTAGTCACTGGGATCAGCCGTGTTTACATGACCAGCAGCACAAAGTGTACATGTACATGACATATGTATATTATGCATGGGACTCTACAGGGGCCTTATTTAGGCAACTAGTAGCCAGAACGAAGACCCCCTGAGACCAAAGTATTACATTCTGTGGTACAGAGTACGAGCACGTAGTACACAGAGTAGTAGCACCTCAAGAACATGTATGATTTCATTTACGGAAGGAAGTATTTTGGGGCCAAATGGCACCGTGTGACCAACATAGAAGTTGCAGTACCTTCATTTGGACACTTGGTGTATCCAGCTCTCACATCACACCAACAAGCTCATTTAGACAGTGTCGCAGTGTTTCTGTGTAGCACAGGACATATTTTTAACGTGGGTTTTATCGCCACGTACTGGTCAGACAACTTTTTTTCTTTTTTTTTTTAGATAATAACAATAAACTTCAATTCTTATTGTTGAAATCTGGACACACAGACTGTGCTGAAAAGGTCCCTAAGAGCAAACGCAGTTCTGTTTATACCATGATCTTAACAACTATTTCCTGTGTGGGTGTGTGTGTGTGTGTGTGTGTACGTGTGCACGTGTGTGTGTGTGTGTGTCCAGATGTCAGTTGCCTGTGGGAATGGAAGCAGTGTGTGAGTGGGACAGGAAATTATGTCAGAAATTCTCATGGACACTGTTTCTTGATCTCCCCCCCCCCCCCCCCCCCCCCCCCCCCACACTCCCCACACCACACCCCCCCAACCCCACACACACCACCACCCACACACCCACCCACACACACACACACACACACACACACACACACACACACACACACACACACACACACACACACACAGTCAGGGGTTAGGAGCAGATGACCTGCAGGCATGTGTGTGTGCGTTTGCAATGTGACTGAGTCATCACATCAGAGTCTTACAGCATCAAAACTGGCTAAGCCAGTTACTGTCGTAAAGCTGCTCAGTGGAGAGAAGCTCAGTAAGTCAAGGTCAAGGTGGACCACTGCCCAGACTCCTCCCACTTTCTTCGTGTTATCTGGTCGCGTCTTCAAGCTGCATAAATCGACATCACCGCGAAAATACATTCAAAAAATTCTAATTGGATCCAAAACTCACTGATTCCCATTCTTTCCGGGGGGTTTTCCGATTGTGCGTAATTAAGGGGCGTGGCCTCTTGAGTGACATCTGGGCCGACCTGGCACCTTCCGTGGACAGCGCCGTGGAGCCGCCCCCCCCAGCTCCACCTGTGCGCCGCCTCTAGGCCCGGTTTTTGGGATGAAGCAGGAAGTGGGAGGAGTTTGGCAAGATGGCCGACAAGGGAAGCGCCCACCGGCGCCCCGCAGAAAGGTACGGGTGACATCACCGACGCCGCGTCCGTCCTCAAACACCGAGGTCACACACGTCTTATCATTTATAGACAACGGCGGCAAAAACGATGCGTTTACAGTCGAATCTGTTCGGAATCCCCGCCGTCGTTTCGAATAACCTCTTGTCGCGCTGAATTTTCCAGTGGAGCTGAACAACTGATGAGTCACAGCGGCAGGAAAGAGTGTGTGTGTGTGTGTGTGTGTTTTAACACAAGATACAGTCACCAGGATAAACACAGGAGGAGTGACCGACTGTGGGAGGCTGGCAAAGGAGAAGCTTAACATGAGCTTAACACACACACACACACACACACACACACACACACACACACACACACACACACACACACACACACAGCGTGGTGTAACTTGAACTGAGTGTCTGTGAGAAGCCACAATCGGCCATATTGTGTTGAGGTTTGTCTCTGTGTACTTTACGCAGTATCCTGAGGTGAATGCAGTAATGATCCATGTAACAGATGCAGTATTTTTCTTACTCTATCAAATCAATCAAATAGCTCTTGTTTCTGTATATAAATATATATATATATATATACATATACATATATATATATTTTTCCCCCCATGTTTCTCTCTTTAATAAGTATTCTTAACTTTCTCTTTGGTGGTTCTTTCTTATCCCATTTTCCTCCCGCTCTCATCCTCCCAATCCGATTGGCTATTTTTGAATTTTCAAACCCTGACCCCGCCCCCCGCCCTCCACACACACTCTTTCTTTCTTTCTTTCTTTCTCTCAAGGCACAGGATGTACGTTCATTCCATCCTTCCTCCGTTTCCTTCCAAAACAACCAGATGGTGAGACAGCAGCAGCAAAGAGACAGACAGCGACAGCGGGGCCCTCAGAGTGACATCACTGTCTCTCTCTCTCTCTCTCTCACTCTCTCTCACTCACACAAACACACACACACACACACACACACACATAAAGGCCTCATTGTCTCCTCCATCACATGGAAAATGTTGAAGGAGCTGAGTGAATTTGACAGAGTGCCTCCACAGTCCAGGGTCAGAGTCACACAAACAACCAGAAACACCAATGGAGAGGATTTTGTGTGTGTGTGTGTGTGTGTGTGTGTGTGTGTGTCAACATACAGACGTTGAACGTGTATTTATATACGCCGAGTCTTGTGTATATGTGAAACACTGACCTTTTTTGGAATGATCCTTACCAGACACTAATGTGGCATTCAGTGTTTATGTTACCATGGCGATTAGAGAGATGTGTTTCACGGGGGGAATTCCTTCACCCAATTAGAGGGGGCCCTGACCTCCATCCTCTCCACCATGGAGCGGAAATCAGTGATGGGCATTACCGTGTGACATTTTTCAGGAATCAAAGTAGTTCCTGTT
This sequence comes from Chascanopsetta lugubris, assembly GCA_016785325.1. Classification (NCBI taxonomy): domain Eukaryota; kingdom Metazoa; phylum Chordata; class Actinopteri; order Pleuronectiformes; family Bothidae; genus Chascanopsetta; species Chascanopsetta lugubris. The sequence continues at coordinate 12,926 of JAFBJT010110872.1, read as the reverse complement.
TCCATGGTTACGGTGTTGTTGCTGTTACTGATGATAAAATGTTCAACTTTGATGAAGCTGATAAAGCTGTTTACACCGGACCGGGCTCAGTCACAGAGGCTGCTGCTTTGTTTTTCTTTTCTCTGGTGATGGGCGGAGTCAACCGTAGAAGCGATGATGATTGGCTAAGGTAGTGTAATGATGATAAGAAAATAATAATAATAAAAAAGGAAAAAAAACTACAAAAAATACAAAAGTACATAATAATAATAATAATGATAATAATAATGTTAATAATAATGATGATATTAATAATAATGATAATAATAATAATAATAATAATAATAATAATAATAATAATAATAATAATAAATAATAATGTAAAAAGATCTTGTTTCTTGTATCAAGTCATTGACTCACTTTGACATCTTGCTCCAATGTCCTTATAAGTTCTCCGTCCACATGCCCCGTTTGGGCGACTCGGAGAGAGCGCCGCTCTGCCTTCCGGAGGCGGTACTGCAGAATACGGCAGGTCTTATTCGCCTACAACACAAACAGTGAGAGAGGGTTCATCAAATACATCATTATTTTACTTACATGTCAAAGCTTCTCCGCTTTCCTGCCAGTTGATCGGCTGCACGGATGCTCTGTGTATGTGGGCGGAGTTTCAAGTTAACCATTCTCAGCAGAGGCGGAGCTCTGAGCTCTCTAACACAGAAAATCTCTCGCCATCACTTATCTTTCAACTTCCTGTTTGACCCGAACGCAGTCAAACAGGAAGATGGCGCTGTATTTGAAATCTAATAAGAGTTCAACGGGCGGGCCGTTCCGCTCGTAAACCAACCAATCACAAGAGGCGGGGCCAACATGTCTATCCATTTTTCTGTGAGGGAGGGGCAGGAGGAGCACCTCTACAGGAGACGGCTCTGACGATGCGATCAATCACATGTACGATCCCAAATACACTTAAGCCCGATTATCGTACGACAGAAAACACGCAGTACACAAACTCACCACACAATACTACATGTCAACATACTGTGTTTATACATAGTACAAGTACCTGCTCCAGCTGCTGCCGGAGATCCTGCAGCTGGTAGGCGTCGTCCTCCAGGTACATGTCCCTCATCTCCAGCATCTCGGACCTCAGCTCCTCCATCTCATCCTGGACACAGCAGATAAACAAAATGGCGGGGCTTGAGTCCCTCGGTCTTTTTGACACGAGACAACGGGAGGCGGGTTCACCTCGGGGACCCGAGCGCTCGTGTGACGAGACCCTCCTCTTCGTCACCGCGGTCCTCATCACCGCAATTAGCGTCCCCCTGAAAAGAGCTGCTGACCGACTGTTCTCGAGCGAGGGTCATCGCAAAGAGACTCGGGCAATGCGGTACACGTCAACGTATTGATTGACTGGTGCAATGGAGGTCAACGGTCGAGCTGTTAGAGCGCAACAGTCCCTGTTTGGGGACATGAAGTCTTTTTACGTATGCGGAAGAAAACAGATTCCTCCGCTGAGATTGAAGACGGGTCGGGCTGCGATGATTAATTCAGAGCACAGCTGTTATCCACCTCTCAATGAGACATATGAAGTTGAATGATTAATGTCAACGTGGCAACGTGACATCGTCAACGCAGGCCAGTCCTGTGAAACCTGCTCGAACCATCGCGCCAGAGGGAGAAGAGGGGGTCTGGGTCGGAGGAGCCATCATGGAGCCATGTCACACAATGGACTGCACCCAAGTGTATATCAGTCGCAATCTATGAGTGTGTGTGTGTGTGTGTGTGTGTGTGTGTGAGGAGCACAAGAGGCTGTAGTAGTAGTACAGTTATAATTTACTACAGTGGAGAATGTAGGTCAGCCTCTGCAGTCGCATCGACACGACGACACAGCATTGTGCATGTCTGAGTGTGTGTGTGTGTGTGTGTGTGTGTGTGTGTGTGTGTGTGTGTGTGATGAAAGTGATAAAGGGTACAGCAATGGGGTTAGGGTGTGTCCACCACCTTCAGGATAAACTGTTTGTGTTTGGTCCTAAACAAGGACGAGAGAAGCACAGTGTGTGTGTGTGTGTGTGTGTGTGTGTGTGTGTGTGTGTGTGTGTGTGTGTGAAGCTAAAAATAGAAGTATCAGGCACTACCCTAAATGTTTTCCTACACATCTGCAACACAGACAAAGAGCAGTGTTTCCCCTACCATTCTATTGCCCCCCCTCCTCCGCATGTTGCGGTTCTATTTCTCCTACGCCTCAGTTACACAGCGGAGCCTCAATCACACACACACACACACACACACACACAAGTATGTCAGACAGTAACAGTTCAGTTCTCATCATGACTGTTGTCATTTAAAGAAACACACGACTTCTACTCCTCTAAGTGTTTGTGTCAGTCCGTCTGCCTCCCCCCGCCCCCTCAGAGCGGGGGCTCGAGAGTGTCTATTTCCACTCCCCAATGCTGTCAATCTAGGGGAAACACTGAAGAGAGAAAGGAAGGAAGGAAGGAAGGAGGGAAGGAAGGAAGGAAGGAAGAAATACATAAGGAAAGACAGGAAGGAAGGGCGAAGGAAAGAGTGTAGGTAGGAAGGAAACGAAGGGAGGAAGAAAGTGTAAGGAGGGAGAGAAGGAGTAAGGAGAAGGAGTAACAAAGAGAGTAGGAACGAAGGAGGGATGGAAGGAAGGAAGGAAGGAATGAATGAATGAAGGAAGGAAGGAAGGAAGGAAGGAAGAAATACATAAGGAAAGACAGGGAGGAAGGGCGAAGGAAAGAGTGTAGGTAGGAAGGAAACGAAGGGAGGAAGAAAGAGAGTAGGTAGGAAGGAAGGAAGGAAGGAAGGAAGGAAGGAAGGAAGAAATACATAAGGAAAGACAGGGAGGAAGGGCGAAGGAAAGAGTGTAGGTAGGAAGGAAACAAAGGGAGGAAGAAAGAGAGTAGATAGGAAGGAAGGAAGGAAGGAAGAAAAAGGAAAGAAAGAAAGTGACATCACAGATGCGAGGACACGGAGACAGGAAGCTGCTCCACTGACCTGCTCTCCGCAGCGCGTACGTACAGAGGCGCAGAGGAGGTTACTTCCTGTCACGTGATCATGTGACCCAGCTCCAGTCAGGACCTGGACTCAGGCTCTTTCGCCGAGTGCGATGAAACGAGCTCACGCGCATGTGCAGTCGCCGCAGTCATCCACAGGGGGGAGGAGCTACGTACATTTTTTACATATCTGCATCGCGCAAAGATCCTCGATCCCCTGTCGTAAGAAATCAACCGTGACGTCTTCTGCTTTTAAAGACTGAAAGGGGGGAAAAGCCCTCGGGGCTGAAAAGGAAACAAACTTTCCTGATGTGATCACATGAGACCAGCCCCCGCTGGAAACTTCATGATGTCATCGTTGCTCACAGGAAGTGAGCGTGAGTCTGTGGCCTGTTCCGACGGAGGATTGGATCCATTAATAACGCTCGCTAGTATTGTTGGTTTTCACGACACAGCTGATGTCGAAAGGGCGGTTGCACGTGGGCAAAGCGTGGCATCGGCGTAGATGCCCCACACGGGCGTGAATCAGACGGCTTCATGTCGAGCGCATAAAGATGGCGGTGGTCGGTCATGTGATCTTCTCATCTGGCATGTCAACACATCCCCATCCACTGGGGTGGGAGTGACGAGAGGTTGTTTGTTTGTTTATTTAAACCGAGAAGTGGGAGGAGCCGGGCATCAGCAAGATGGCCGACAAGTGCGCCACCCACTGCGCGCAACACGGAGGTACTTACGACTGAGCTGGTCCAAGAGCAGCACCATCGACTTTAGAGGCGAATGAAACATGTTCACATCAGTCACGTGTGTTGTCGTGGCAACGGTTTGTGGGCGGGGCTTGTTTTGAATTCTATCCTGGTTTGAAAAATGGTGCGTAACCGAGGGGCGTGGCCTCTTGAGTGACACCTTTGCCGACCTGTGGATGCTGTGACAGCACCACGGGCCCATTCCGGCTCTGCCCTGTCCTCTGACTCTTGATCCACTTGTTTTGGATGAACCCGAAAGTAGGAGGAGTCAGGGGCAGGGGGAGGGGGGGGGGGGGGGGGGGGGGGGGGGGGAAGTTCAGCAGATCTACATGCTGAGGGTCTTGGGTCTTGATGAATGGGAAACCAGCAGCCGAAGCTGGAGCAGAGGATGGGAAGGGCCAGGAGGATGAGTTCCTCACGCTGACACACCAAGATGGTGGACGGGCACGGGGTTCGATTACAGGGGCATGGAGGTGGGATGAGAGAACTTCACGGTCTCTCTATGAGGAAGTCTGGCAACAACATTCACACACACACACACACACACATATAAACACACACACAAAACCACACACACCAAAAAAAAAACCCTAAAAATATTGGCAAAAATAAAGATATTTACACAAATAGAGATATTTGCAACGATAAAGATATCTACAAAAATGGCAATATCGGAAATCAAACATGGTTACCATGACAACCAGCCTGTCTGTAAAAAAAACAACAATATTGCCGCTGATCGATCACATCCATCTCTGACTATTTTTGGCTTGTCTGGTCACTGCCAGTTAGTGCTTGGCTACATGCTAATGTGATCGATCAGCATCTAATCAATCACTCTGAGGGGCGGGATGGATCTGCTAAAGTGGTGGATCATCATGTGTCACATTCTAGTGGAGCACAGACCTTCAGAAAGGCGTCTGCACAGAGGTTTGTTGTTGTTTGGGAACGTTTGATTCCGTGATGTGTTGGTGTTCGCGGCCTGGCAGCGTTGACGTGCCTGTATTTTATTTTGAAAACGAACTCTGGGAGCGATGGCGGCCAAAACACCAAGAATCGTCAAAGTCAGTCACGAAGGAGCCGGTTCAAAGAGCCGGATCGTTTTCAGATCTTCTGAATACTTCGGGTACTGTATGGAGGACGTACTGAGTACTGCAAGTGATATACTGTGTGTGTACACGTACAAATCTACGCTCGCCTCGATAACAATAGGAATAAGAGGTCAAACGAAAAAGAGCCGTTAGGAAAGAGCCAGCTCTTTTTGGCGAGCCGAGCCAAAAGATCCGGCTCAGTTAAAGGAGTCCCCATCATTCTCGCGTTGACCTTTAATGTTTCCAAATGAGCAAATACAAATGAAGTGAAAGTGTTTTGTGTTGTAGATAAGTACTATGACACCACGTGACACCGCAGGAAAACCCCACGTCCTCAAACAGAACCTGCGTGTATGAGAGTAGCTCCATCAGCAGAGCAACAACAACAAGACACCGACTGGTGCGAGACATCCCATAATAGTGCACTCAGACATCACCACACACGAATAGTATTGATAATACGTCCCTTGTACTATTACCCCCCCCCCCCCCAAGGAGTAGTAGTAGTAGTAGTAGTCGATTCAAAGGGGCAGAGTGAAGAACTGCATAATAATAAATAAAAAAGACAGACAGCATCACAATATCTCACAATAATAATAATAATAATAATAATAATAATAATAATAATAATAATAATAATAATAATAATAATAATAATGACAACAATAATAATAATAATAATAATAATAATAAATAATAATAATAATAATAATAATAATAATAATAATGATAAAGGCAACTTCACTCACTTTCAGGTAGTCGTTCTCGGACCTCAGCTCCTCGATCTCCCGGACGAACTCCTCGGTCACGCCGTCCATCAGCTCCTCCGTCAGGTCGGAGAAAGCCAGGGAGGTGCTGGCGGGGACCCGGCTGTCAAACGAGGCGAGCGAGCGCTCCTCGGCCGGTGAGACGCTCCCTTCCCCGGTGTCTGTGCCGGGGGAGAGCCGGTGGGTGTCCTCCGTTGCCCCGGCGGTCTTGTCGGGGGCGGCGTGTTGTCCGTTGCGGAGCCGCACGTCGCCGCCTCGGCTGCTCCGCGACTCGGCGTCGCTGCTGGCGGCGTCCGCGGAGTGTTTGTTTTCCTCAGAGGCGCAGTCCGAGAGCTCGGAGCTAGAGTCGGTGGGCGACAGTTTCCCCGGGGCGCAGCCGGAGTCCTTGGACAAATCGTCGGATCCGGTGCTGTCCGACGCCTTCCGCCGCCCCCCGGTGCTCTTGGCGGCCTTGCAGCCCTTGGAGACGGCGCCGGGGGAGAGGAAGGCTTTACCGGCCGCTTTGCCGCCGCCGTCCCGCTCCGCTTTGCCCTCCTTCGCCGCGAGGCTCCCCACGGGGCTGCGCCTGGAAATGCGGCTGCCCAGGTGGACGGATCCGGGCTTGACGCTCAGGGTCTGAGCCCCGATCCCTCCGCGGATCCTCGTGAGCGACCAGCCGGGCACATCCTTCGGTCTGGCCGGCGACGGAGCCCGGTTGATCTTCTTCTTCTCGCCGGGCGGCTGCGCGGCAGGGGGCTCCTCCTCGCCGGGGTTCGGCCGCTGCTGGCCCGGCACCGCGTGCTGCGTCTGCCCGCCGTCCGAGCCCTTGCTCCCGCCTCCGCTTTCCATCTTCAGCGGGAGACGGAGGCTCCGGTGCTTGGGCGAGGCGGAGAGGAGGCGAGCCGGCGCGCTGTGGACATCAACCCCCTTTGTTTTTGTCATTCATTCCGTTTAGACCGGAACCAGGAAAGCGGAACTCAGAGCCCGTGTCGCGGAGGCGAAGCGGAGGCAGGCGCCGCGGAGGAAACACCCGCAGCGCGCGCGCACGCACACAAAGGAGGTGACGCTCTCCCGCAGCCACGGCTCGAAGCAACCGGGGAGCGACGGGACCGGAGAGCCGCGTGCGAGGCTCCGAAACACCGCGGGGGGAAAAGTGCAGTTCCTCCTGCTCTCAGTGGGTGTAGAAGTGTCGAGTGTCCCCCCCCCCCTCCCTCTCACACGCACACATACACACACATACACACACACGCACACGCACACGCTGTGGATGGCATGCACCGACTGGAGCGGGTCCTGCTCCCCGAGAACAGAGAGGCGATTAGCGGGCTCTGAACCGTCGGTCTCTCCGCCCTAATGTGTGTGTGTGTGTGTGTGTGTGTGTGTGGTGGGGGGGGGGGGGGGGGGTAGGGGGGCTGTCCTCTGGCCAGAGGAGCGGCGGGGGAGGAGCCAGGGCGGGGGGGGGGCGCGAGCGGGAGAGAGAGGGAGGAAGGGGGGAGAGAGAGAGAGAGAGAGACAGTCCAGCAGCTCTCTGTCGCCACCATCGCAAATTAAAAACATTATCATCATTATTATCAGGGTGTTGAACAGTAGCTAATGATACAATATAGATATTTACAATTATAATATAATGACTTTAAAAAAATAAAAAAAAAATAAAAAAACATCGATCCAAAAATAAAAAGGTCCGGCGTGTGAGAAATCTGTGAAATGTAAAGTAGAGTGTAAAGTATCTATGTTAATATTTCATATCTTTGCAAAATCACCTCAACGTTGTTTACGCCAGGAGCAGCTCCTCTCCACTAGAGGGCACCATGTTGCATTACCATGTTCCCCCCCCCCCACTGTAGCCCAGAATGGACAATCTTTTTTTTTTTAGATTTGATGAAAATTGAGGGAGAGCTCAGGGAACTGAGGTGCAACTTCAGCACCAAAATCCTTCACACTGCATCACCCAGTGAATTCACCCAAACTCACTCTACAACAGGTCAATCAGATTAACCACCGCTGATCAATATTCACTTCCATTTAGAAGTCGGTGTCTGAATGGCAGAGTTAACGTTACTGTCGTACTCAAGAATACAAACGGTCCCTTCATGATTAATTCACCTCCATCTGCACACAGTAACTGTGGAGCGGCTCTCAGGTTTCATGTGTGTTGTCTCTCTCCCATCACACACACACACACACACACACACACACACACACACACACACACTCAGTGAGACAGCGATCCGATATCAACTCCGAAGAGCAGATAACCGATCATTCCTCAGATCAATACGCCGGAAGTGTCACACTGTAACAACCGGCTGGACCCAAATGCTCAATGGCTCAGTGAGCAGGTGCAGAGGAGGGGAGTTTATTCACAATTTGGGTCTTGAGTCTTACCGAGTCAACGGGTTCAGGAGTCAGCGTGGGAGCAGGCAAGGTAGCCAACCAGGAATGGAATGAGCGGGAGCAGGCGTGGAACAAAAACGAGGAGGGGTGGGAGGGGTGGGGGGGCAGGCTCGAGGGGAATAAGGGAGTGGGACGAAGAGGGAAGGGGGGGGGGAAACGGGAGCAAGAGCTAGGTCTTCAACGGGGAACGCGCAACCACCCGCTGAGACAGGGGGAAGGG
>JAFBJT010110871.1:17372-51242 GCA_016785325.1 Chascanopsetta lugubris | reverse complement strand
ACAAACAAGCTGGACTGTTGGGGCAAATACAAATCATCAGAAATTCGGCGATGGTCCACGAGCAGGCGTTGGTCTGCCGAGATGGTACTTGCACTGAAGAACAGTCATGATTCGGGAACCCTTTTTTTGAAAGACGTATTATGTGTGATTTTGCAGGCGCTCCATGTGCGTCGACACTTCAGTTCGATCATCTCGCTTCATTCTTCAGAACATGAGTTTGTTGAGTTGCAGGATGAAGGACGATTGACTCTCACTTTATCCTTTTTTTTCATCTGCTTTTGTCTTTGATCACAACTCTCCTTAGTTATGCAGAAACACACTCGTACACACACACACACACACACACACACACACACACACACACACACACACACACACACACACACACACACACACACTCACACACTTCACCCATCCCATCTATCTCTGCTCTCTCCAGACACCATCCCCTGTTCCATGCTGACAATGCTTTAGATTTACTTTGGACGCAGCCTTGATTCTCTGAGCGTATCTGTTTGTGTGTGTGTGTTTGTGTGTGTGTGTGTGTGTGTGCGTGTGCGTATGCGTGTGTGTGTGTGTGTGTGTGTGTGTGTCTGTCTGTCTGTCTGTGTGTCATAGGATTTCAGATACATGCCTGTCCTCCATTCCTCGCCTCGCTCATCACCCTCACCATAGATCAAATATTTTCTCTTTACTAATTTTTGTTTGCATTTTATTTCCATATAATTCACAATAATTACACCTGACATGTTTATTAATCTTGAATTTGACAATCAGGCCCTTAAATCAACTCTTGTATTAATAAGCAGAGTGGTTTACATTCTAACATTTGTTAAAAGTTATGTCAGTTTCCAAATTTTCATTTTCGCTTGGCACCATGGAGGTGAACTTGCAGGGAATTTGATTTAAAAGACAAGCTATAATGGATAGTCGCTAGATTTCTGCTTAAAAAAAGATTTATGGGAAATGATTATCATTTCCATTTTCAGAAATTGACCCTTAGGTAATTACAAAAATGTATTTTTGAGTGGATAATCACCCGTTTGTATGAATCATCCTTTTCATCATCCTAACCCTTGATGAAGAACAAAATGTTTTAGTCATCTGATGAAGAAAAATAGTATTTGATCCCACCTCGCTGTGGGTGGGACAGCCATAAGTACAGGTTGATGTAAGGTTTTTTCGAATAGTCATTAAATATTACACACTGTACCTTTGACAGTGTTCTCTGACACGAATAACAATAAAAAGTGGGCTGCTTTATTATATTATCAATGCGATGGGGCCAAAAGTTCAAAATGGCTCCAAAGTGTTAATAGTCATTGCTTTCATTGTAAACACAGCCTTTTTAAGCACAGTTAACAAGATGGATGTTCATATTATTTCCAGAGACCTGCTTTTATCCCCACTGAGCAGCCACTAAATGGCCTTAACACTTCAGTCTAACTGCGGTTCCATTAACTTAAAATGTTTGACAGTGCACTGTCAGAGTGGAGGTTTGGCAATAGAGAGAAGACAGACAGAGAGAGGTTGCAGTATTTGTTCTTTGTGTGATAAATATAGGAGGTGAGTGGGTGGAATAAAAACAAGCTAACACTCCAGCAGGATAAGAGAGAAAACACAGAGAGAGATGGATAATAATGGCGAGAAAGTAATGAGAGTTGGAGGGGAAGGGATGGAGGGATTCTATTACGGCAATACTAAGGGTGGTAAAAAAAAAAAAGGGATAGGGGGCAATAAATAAAGATGATGTGATGAAGATGAATATGAGGCAGAGGCAGGAAGAGGAAAGACGAGCTGACGACGAATGATCTGGAGGAAACGCACCAGAAGCTCCAGAGAGGAAGAGATGCACAGGGCGGTAAAGAGGGGTGGAGATAACACAGGGAAAAGAGTGAGGATGGACCGAGGGCTGAGCAGAGGAAGAAACACAGGAGACAAACCGAATGTGTGGGAAACACGGCGACTCTGTGCGATGAATAACCAATGAGTGTTTTGTAAATTGTATTTTATTTATTTATGGTCTTTCATTATGGGGCGCAAAGTCATAACAGTGCTTGATGTTATCAAATGTCGTGTTGAATTTCCTTGGAGCAGTCTTACCCTGCTGGAGCTGGGGCAGCCATTTTGGTGAGGTCTGAAAAGAGGCCCGCCTCTAAAACAAACAAACAAACAAACAAAAAGCCAGTGATTACTTGTCAATTTAAAACAATTAAGCTTACGACCAATCTAAATGGACTTTTAGTCGATAACTACGAATGTCCTTTTTAAAGCGATGGGTGGATGGATTTTGTGTTGTATTAGTATTTTAGTTCAGGTGGAAAAGGAGTTCTTCTGATGTTCTCATTTTCGGACCCGATTGGCGAGTGAAGGCCGGGATTCAGAGCGTATTTCTGTGTGGGAAGGTTTTTCTTGGAGGATGGAAGATGCTTGTGATCATGCTGTGTTTTTGGTTAAATAAAGAAACCCTCAGCTTCCTCCACTACATGTTGGAGTTTCCTCTCTTCACCGTAGGACCGACTTCGCAACGCTCTGACGCAGAAATAATGAAACGAGACGGGGGTGGATGGGGTGCGGGGGAAACGTCGGTGAGGAGGTAAAGAGGGAAACTCTCCCCTCCTCTCCACTTTTTTTATAGGCCGGTATTGAATCACCGCAGTCGATAGCTCCACACAGGGTAACTTTGAAAGATGCGTTTGATTTGTGGCCCAGCACGCCACGGAAAGAGAAGGCCAGCCATTTGATTTATGAGCCCAGGACCTTGGGTCGGACCAGAGTTTTCCACCTCTCTGCTGCGCCCGAGCACCGAGAATTTAAGATCTGTGCGTTGACCCAGTCCGTTGCGTAACCGTGTGGTGGTCGGTTGGGTGGTGGGAATAATTAAGAAACGATTCATTTTTCTTCATGGGTGATGTCTCACTTCTTGACACAGAGGGAGGGATTGAGAATGGCGTTGTGTAATTGCTGACGCGTGGCACAGCACTTGTAGGGAAAACGGTCCTCAAGGAGCCGTTCATATGTATGTAAACGTATGTAAATGTATGTAAAAAGGCTATCGACAGTGTGCTGGCTAACATTGGGGTGAGTGCGCCTCTGCGTGATCTCCATGCGTCTTTAGCTCCAGTGATATTGTATCGGAGGCTTGCTGCAAGGTGAGCATTTAGAGTTTCTCCAAGACCAAACATGAAAGCAAATAAACTGTAGTGGCTTTATTTGTATTGCGCTTTTGAAAACACGTGGACAAACAGTTCTTTGAATTGAAACGTTATTGGAAATGATCGATATTATACATGACTTGTGTCACTCTACCAGTCCTGCAGGAGACCATGCAGTGCGCATGTTTGCATACCAGTGTCATACAAACTTAGATAAGAGGGATAATACCGAGGATGATCAGCAAACGATTTCCAACTTCTTGCATAGAATTGTGTAAAAGCACGTGACAAATATCTCGCAATCAGATGTTCAGTGTGAAATAATTCACAAATATACGTCTGCAAAGTCACATTCATATCTATTTACATGTATTGAACTATAATTCATCGAAATTGTGAGTTTTTCTCGAAAGCGAGTATTGTAGTGTTCACATTGTGATTTTGGTGTACGGCAAGAGCGGACTTATTACATTTCTTAACACTTTGTGATGCTGCTCTTTGCAGACAGTCCCTTGGCGTGCATGTCCCTGTAAGATGAATGGCGCCACTCAGTTGTGGGGCATTAGGTAACGTTCTGTTTCCTGAGCACAGAAAACGGGTTATTGGGCTAAGTCCACATCCGTAGCTTCTTCTCCGACCTTCACGGTTCATTGGGAGAAGTCAGTTGTGTACACCGTCGATGCGCTAATGAGCTGACAAGTCAGAATCTTCAGATCTCTCTATTCAAGCCGGACTTAAGCGTGAGCCGACGCAGACCTCTAACCCAAACACGTTAACTTCAGCGTTTTTCGCAAACAACAAGTTTAGAGAGTTTTCGCAGTAGATTCAACAACAACAACAACAACAACAACAACAACAACAACAGCAGTAGCACTCTCTGATCACAAAGCATCAATTGCAGCAACATCACACAGCAGCGTCACCACTAACAGCAGCAGGGAAAGACCCAGGCAGGCGACCTCATTAAAGAGTCAAGATTACTGGTATTTTCCAAACACAGCTTGAATGGTTTTGAATGCTTTCGCACTGCTTTACCTCTTAAGTAGTGCTATGCCGAATAAGCCCATTTATATGTTTGTAAAAGGTACTTTTTTGCATTCCACATCTCCTCCTCCGATATCCTACAATCGGGCACAACTATGGTGTGAAATTGATTCGGCGCGCTTCACCTTGAGTCGAGATTCCAATGAACGAAATATGTAAACGAATGGCACCGCCGCCAAAAGCGGTTGCTGCTCATCATTGACATCAGGTTAGTGTCGTCCTTTGGAACGTGTTGACGTTTGTTCCCAGACATGACTTTGTGAAAACACAGGCACACCTCTATTGTTTCCGACTGTGAGTAAGATTTGACGGCGTTTTGTCGTCTCATTCGCATCGACAGCTGTTGTGAGGACCGGCCGTGTGCGCGTTGGTTACCGGGACGATCTCTCTCCAGTCGGAAAAGCACCTGTTGCCAAACCAACAAAACGAGCGAATCTACGCATGGAAACTGTAGGAAGGGTGAACTCAACACGTCTTGTGAGGGTTTACAAAGCCCGTTTTGGCTGAAATGGCCCAAGTGTGGTGCTGCAAAGTGATGTCCAGTGAGACGCTCGTTTCTGCTCGTTCCTCCCTCCGAATCCTGACGCACAAAAGACCCAAAACAGGACGTGAGACACGTGGAGACGGAACAAAGATGGCTGAGGGGGAGAGGTGAATTCGGCTGGAAAGACAGCGGAGAGCAATCTGAAATTAATCTGGACACTCCAGATGGTTTGAAGTGTGTGTGTGTGTGTGTGTGTGTGTGTGTGTGTGTGTGTGTGTGTGTGTGTGTGTGAGAGAGAGAGAGAGAGACAGAGAGAGCACATGTACGTGCTTATGCCTCTGTTGTTGCCAGTCCCTCTGTTTGGGTTTGTTTATAGGTAATTACAGGTTTGTGTATTTTGCAATTCTTCAGACAACAAATCACGTGGTTATGTGCACAATGAGAAAGCTCCAATCGCATTTTGATTGGAAAAAAAAGCGCGCGCGCACACACACACACACACACGCACACACACACACGCACACACACACACACACACAGAGTTGATTAACAGGATTGTTACCTATCAAATAGCTGTCTTTTGAGTAGCCATCACTATCTGAGAAACAATTACTTCTGCTCTCGTGTCTGCCATGCACGCATACTCTCTCTCTCTCTCTCTCTCTCTCTCTCTCTCTCTCTCTCTCTCTCTCTCTCTCTCTCTCTCTCTCTCTCTCTCTCTCTCTCCCCCTCTCTTACATATTCGCTCTCTTTCACGGGTGCTGTGTATATTCTAGTAGCTGTAGGAGTAGCCGGTATAAAGTATTCTGGAGGTCAGAGTATCAGAAGATAAAAGATGGAGGAGCGGAGTGGATAAACCGTCATTTACGCGTCTCGCTTTCACCAGATTTGTTACGCATTACCTTTGCTTCTGGCAGCTTTACCTGCTTCAACACTGATTTGCTTACTTCTCTTTTTTTTGTTTTTTGTTTTTTTTAACTCAGAATGAACCTCTCATTTAAAAGCTGTTTTCACATTCTTCAAATCCTAGCTCTATTGCGTGTGTTAACGTGTGTGTGTGTGTGTGTGCAATTACGGCTCCTGTGAGGTGCACTTGGCCCTCAGGCTGTGAAGCCTTTTAGTGTTTACCCTTTGAACCTCCGACAGGCTTCCAACCGAGACATTCAAAACAACCGCCGCATTTCTCTCGACTGAAAACAAGCGGTGTCATGCGCATTGTAATTGTGCTGAAACCATATCATACAGTTTGCGACGCTTCATTTTCAAAGGGTTATTTGCACGATCGACCGGCCCGTCTTCGTGAGCAACCGGCTTAAAGCGCGCAACACACCGCTAACCCGCCGATCGGGCCCCCGGTGAAAATCATTATCGCGGCGGTTCCAGCGGTTCACTGACGGAGAAAGGCTGTGAATTCTGAAGCGAGGACTCGGCTTGAACGCAGCACGTCTCCGCCGGTTGGTCGTCCATGAAGGCTCCACGTCTCGGAGCAGAGTAGCGGCGTTGCGTCTGGCGTGAATGCTGAATTTCCTACGCGCGTGGGTTCGGTTCGGTTCCGTGCGCAGGCTGAATTTCCCCACGCTGAAGTAAACCATGGGGCGATACGGTGTAAGGCCACACAGCTTCTGTTCCCGTGGTGTTAACAAATTGGCGGATCGAGTCAACAAGACGTGTCACTCAGACTGTTTACTTTGAAACTCCTTTGAACACAATTATAAGTTGAGTGGCGTGTGTGTGTGTGTGTGTGTGTGTGTGTGTGAGTGTGAGTGAAACGTACTGACTCCGTGTCGTCAGCGTGAGGGGGAGGACAGTGTCAGGGTTGTTGTCTGCGTGTTTGCAGTCGGCGGCGTTAAATGCCAGTGGGCCTCTAACGAGTTAATAATGGATCCTCGCTGTTTGCGCGCTTTACAACGACGCCCCTCAAAATGCCGCGCACGCGACAAAGCGCGTCCGTGTCACGGGAGGTTAGCTCCGGTCATTAAGTCGGTGAGGCGCCGCCGTAATGCCGACGCTTTACAGGGTTAGAACCTGGAATCTCGACGTACACGATACGTTCCCATATTCAGGCCTTCAGCATTAAAAGCTCGACGCGACGTGCTCTGGCGTCGGCGGAGGCACTGAGCCATGTGTTGCATTACGCCGGAGTTCCTGCATGTAAAGCAGCTTGTTACTCACTTGGCTCGGCGCAGGGCGCGCGTCGACATCCCTCCGCACGGTATTTTATTTCAATTACGCATTTCACCGCAGTCCGTCCGGAGGCTCGAATGATAAAGTTCGGCGCGACGTCTCTCACGTACTGAACTACGTACAGATTGGTGACGGTTGTTGTGGGACGCCAGAGCAGGAGTCCTGGCGGTCTGTCGCGTCCGGCCCAGATGCCATCACCCAAACGACTGCGACTGGATGATCGAATGCAAGACGCACATTTCAGCTTGTTGTATTTTAACTCCCGTTTTGTCTCTCTCTCTCTTTCTCTCTCTCTCTCTCTCTCTCTCTCTCTCTCTCTCTCTCTCTTTCTAGCTGAATCATGCGGTGGCGTCGTCCAAGGCCTGAACGGCACGATAGAGTCGCCCGGTTTCCCCCACGGTTATCCCAACTACGCCAACTGTACGTGGCTGATCATAACGGGGGAGAGGAACCGAATCCAGCTTAACTTCATCACGCTGGCACTGGAGGAAGACTTTGATATTGTATCGGTTTACGATGGACAACCATCACCGGGCAACTTGAAGATGAGGTCAGATAAGCTTCTTTTTCCTCCTCTTTTCTCCTGTCGTCACCAAACCCCTCTCAGACTCGCGCTTCTTTTCAGCTCTGCTCCACAGCCGCCTCAAAAACCACAGCGTTTTCACGTGGACAGCAGGACATTGACTTGAGTTCTGAATACTCAGTTCGAATAGTCAGAGAAAACTCTAAGGTTTAAATGTATTCAATCAAAAAAAGACAACTGAGCATGATGATATATATGGCTGAAATGTTGATATTGGACTGGTTGGTAACCGTGTCAGCAACATCGTTGACACGTGATGGACATTTGTTACTTGGGTAAAATGCTGTATCTTTTCAGAGAATTGGCGTACATGCAGTATTTTGCTAGATTTACTGTGATACTTTACCTTTAAAGTATCACATGGATGTTCTTGGCCATACATGGTGTATAGATAAACTGCACAGGATATGAGGATTAGATAAGAGATCGAAAAGCTTCAGCCGCAGACTTTCACAAAAACAATGCAGTCAATGTCTTTGTTTTCTTTTTCTTTAGTCTCTAGTCATTCCGCTATTTACCAAAGTTCAATGCAGTTCAGATACACACCGAGATTTGGGGTGCTGCTCCTGGTCAGTACATTAAAAAAAGATGAATAAATACATAACTAATCTCAGAGGCAGGATTCACCCCATCAATAACATTTCTTCATTACCCTGAGTATGAATTATGTTGGAGGATGCATTTTCTCTCATTTGTAGGGTAGAATATTTAGTCCTCGAGGAATTCATAATAGGCTTATCTTGATATCTCTGCTACGATGCCCTGAGCTCATCAGGGAATGATCAACCCATAAGATGAGGCCACAGAGACTGTGGCCTGTGAAGAACATTACCAGGCTGCTCCCGTTTTTCCTGATAAGATATGAAACGATAAGGTCACTTTTCTATGATACACACATGTGCTGCGAAGCAGTACGTTCGAATGAGTCGTCTCATTAGATACGACATGAAATCACTGTCAAATGTTCCCTGCTTTGTCAAATCTCTAGGCCTGTATGGAGCCGTCTCGTCACCGGCACGGCTTCCAAAGGTGTGCACTTCAAACTGAAGTGCCCTCCAATCACATAGGGAAGAGCACAAACACAACAGCAGGTCCATACGGTGCTGCAGATCCGATGGGATGGATATGTCGGGGGGGGGGGTGATTTAATATCGGTCCTTCACAAATTCTGTAGTACGATACAATGAATGGAAAAGACAGAGATTCGCCTGTGAGCAGGTCCTCGCACACGTCTTCACAGGAGCCTATAGAATGGAGAAACCGCGTTCGCCCGAACTGAAGGTTGCCATCTGGTTTCCTGCCTCCTACTTCAAAGGGAGGGTGAGCCGAGCGGTTACTGCTTCAACATGCAAGTCCACCTCTCCGTCACACAGCAACTTTGAAGTCAAGATGTGGCGGACATTTTCTGCAGTAACATGTACATATTTCATGAACTCAGACAAAGAAGTATTTTATTTCAAAAAATTGGTGTTCGTGTTAATTGGTCAAGCAGTTTACCTCTCAACACTGGTTTGTCAGTTTGCAACTTTTCAGTTTTTCTGTGTGGACTTGAGGAAAAAAATACATCTTTAAAACGTTTAAGTGTACAATATGCAAGATTAAGGTGAAGTATTGTTTATTTCTATTTGAAGAAATGGATTGAGCTCAGAATGACACACATTGTGTTTAAGTGGAAAAAATGCCCTCTAGTGGACATGATCAAAGAATTTGAGCAATGAAGTTGGAAGGTGAAAGGATGATGTGTTTGTAAATCATGAGAATTTGATATAAGAAACTTCTGTCTCCAGGCAGACAGTGCTGTTGGGACCATGATTGTTATTGTTTATTGTTGGCAACATGATGATGCACATTTTGTCGAATCATGAGAGAATCATTTTTACAATTTCTACCGTAAGAAATTATGGAAAGTAAATTGATTGGTTCTCAGACCTTCCAAAAGACTCCTGATTCAAAACACATAGAATTCACAATTGAAGCTAAATTCACACTGGTACATGGTCCAGTTGTTGCATCATACTGAAAGTACACACTGATTTGAAGCAGATGATTCCACTTTGCAGCTCCATTAACTGCACCACCACCGGGAAAATCTCTGCCCACTCTGCCTGCACCGCCCCCGTCAAGACGACACTAAGAACGACGGCGTAACACACAGGAAATGGAAGCATATGATTTCAGTCATTTTTTTCAGTCAAAACAGTGACAATTTCAGGAATTCATAACCACTAAAATGTTATTTTCCCCCCCTTTTCCCTTAAATGAGCCTGTTAATGTGTATTTGCATGAGAAGCAGGTCCTCTCTATGGGGGCCGTCGTGTTTTGACAGTCATTCACAGTGGACCTACTACACGTCTTTTATGGGAAAAAGACTTTTTTGTCCCCTGGTAGTTTTTCCTTCCCCTCGTGGAGGGTCTAAGGACAGAGGATGTGACCCACTCTGTGAAGCCCTGTGCGACAAACGATCACTTGTAAATGCGGGCTATATAAATACGATTTGATTTGATTTGATTTGAATGACAACTGTGGGCCACCGTAGGATCTCCTACGTGCTCAGAAGGGTATGGATGAGGTGATGGATACAGCACACCTCTAGATTTCAACCAAATTGTACACACTGCACCTTTAAGGACAGAGTGCGCGGACTGGCTGCGTGGGGAGGCGTGTGTGGTGCACTGCATGTGCATGACTCATAAGTAGCAGTTCTGCAACACAAATTGTTTATAACATTGAAGGGCTCTGAATGTTAAGGTGCTTTATGTATTTATGTATTCAGTGGAATATACTGTACATATAGTTGTGGCAGAAATGTATATATATATATATATATATATATATATAAAAATGTATGTGACGGTGGGGTTTGTTTTGGGCAATCAGCTGCAGCAGGGAGAGGGAAGGGACAGCTCAGGGATTGATGCCAGGGAGAGGGAGTTGATTGTGGACATCTAAAGACACTTGCTAATCCTCTCTCTCTCTCTCTCGCTCTTTAGTGGTGTCCTGGGACCACACTCGCTGACTGTGTGGCTATATTAAAGACTGTGACAGACGAACACACACCCACGCACACACACACGTGTGTGTGCGTGTGTGTGTCAGGCAATAGCCTAATTAGGTCACTATGTGTCACTGGCTGCACTGTTTCATATGACGGGAGTAAAGCCAAAGGTCTTCCTGTGGCGTTGCAGCGTCACAGTCTGTGTGGGGCCATGTGGGTGACGTTTTGTCCCCTCGGCACCGTGAACTGTGGACGGTGTCGCCGACGTTGTGGTTTGAAATGATGTTGAAACCGCCCAGATTCGGATTCTGTGTTGCCCAAAGTCTGTTGATGTTTCCAGTAGCGGTTTGCCATACTTCTGAGCGTTTGTTTAATGGACTGTGATGGTTTAACTGGGTTTAGAAAGTTGCTAGTGATGACTGCTGGAGACTGTGGCTCTGGAATCGCGCCACCGTCTGTGAAGAAGCAAAACATACTGTTTTGACCTGCCCATTGGACAAGTTAATATAGAGACTTTGCAAAAAAAAAAAGACAATTCCTTCTGATTTATTGGTTCTAGGTGTTTGCCCAGATCTGCAGGGTTCAGGATCCCTTTTACATCTCACCGTCGTGTCAATCTTCCGGTACCGTTACACACACAAAAAGGGATTTTCGTATTTCAGGCATCGCTGGATTTTACAATTCTTAAACGTACCTTCTCCGAGCGAGGCAGCAAACTATTGTGGAGTCAGGTGAGAGGCCCCAGCTGAGGCAAGTCAATGACACTCTAACCGTCTGCGTCCCCTCTCCTCAGGATATTGTGTCAGCGGCTCAGTGTGTTTCCACCGCGGCTGCTGCACATGACACGTTTGTTAGGCTGCACGTGGACCTGCAATCTCACAACTCAAGTTCTACCTTTTGTTATTTGCGTGTGTGACCCACACACACACGCACACACACACACACACACACACACACACAACACACAAGCAAACTCATGAGTTCTTCGGGGATCATCATTTGATCAGACTCATACACAAAAGAAAATCCTTCCTGCTCTGGTCTGAACTGAAGCAGTGCATATCTACATGTCAATGCACACATGTTGTAGCTTGAAGGCTTCATCGTTAATCAGATTTTTACAGCTGTCCCAGGCAACAGTTATTCTTATATAGTGCTACCAGAGCCCACTATCACTTTTGGTGCTCCCCCCTAACAACCAAAAGGCGGAGGAAAAGGCCACTCCCCCCCTGATCTCCACGTGTGGATAACATTCAAAAAACTGACTGATGATAATGACCAGAACCCTGTTTTTGCATTGTGATATTTGTCCTCTGAGGATAAGATCAATCATCAGAAATCGACGGCAAAAAGCTCTCTGAGGTTTGCTGAGGGAGCAGGCGGAGAGGGGCAGACGTTATGTTTTGCCTTTAAAGATGTTTCGTCCCTCCTCTCAAACTGTACACATACACCCATTACAGCTTCCTCCGTATAAAGCAATCTCACCACCACATCTGCGTAAAGCAATATTAAGTCGTCACAATGTATCCGGAAATGAGTAGTATCAGTAAACCTCTGGCGTTCAGTTAGAAGAGCTGCCATACGGTGAGAAGGTTATGATCCAGCTTCATTGGAGCGAATCCCCAAACGGCAGGAAGTCAGTGTCCATCCAAAGAGCAGCTCCTCACACACGAGGTTTGTAGCAAAAACATAAAGAAATGGATTCTGCATCTTGTGCTTGATGAGCTAATTGTCATCACAACTGGTTCCTTCAGGAGAAGTGGATTTACTGTGCACCGTTGACAAAGTGCTTCATAACTCAACAGCCACATGCTGCGAACAGAGCCGCCCAAAATACGACGCTGGCTGATGTGTACATATATATATGTATATATATATACGTGGCAGAGTGGGAGAGGAGGTGAGGTGAGGACTGGAGGTGTCTTATGTCTTGGGAAAGCAGTCCTACATTATTGGGCGTCGCAGACCTTTGATATCCAGGTCGACTCACAGACCTGTGAGCAAATCACGTGCTCAATAAGAAACACTAACGCTTATCTGATCACGACAGCCTAAGCAGTGCTTTGTCAAAACCGGGTCACGCCGTCTTAAGACTTCCTGTGGTTGTGGGGATGATCAGCTTGATCAGTTCACGTACCGATACAAACCCTTTGTTCAATCGCCACCCGCGGTTTGTGCCGCAAAGGGCTTGATGACCATCGCAAGCGTGTTTTCTGCTCTCGCCGTGGTGAAGATCATCGCCGTGTCCGAAATGCATATTAATGAAATTATTCTCGGATGTTTAGCGGCCACAGGACGCGTCTGCAGCTACAGGACACGTCTGTCCTCGTGCGCTGCCTGCACTGCAGCCGGCGGTCACATGCGACCAGACCAGAACTTTTGACTTTGAATGCGTTCAGTCGGTCTGGTCGGAGCTTCCTGTTTTATGTTGTGGCCGCACGTACAGCTGACACTCATGACGCCCGTGCTCAAGGACACACTCACGCCGCGATGAGCTGTGCCGAAGCGCCTCAGCGTACGATTCGGCCATTGATGAACGTTGAACCTCTGGTTCCCTTCGATACGACGTCTACATCGTACACTGTGAAACAAGCAAAGTAATGATTCGAATCCATACGGCACCTCTCGAGAACATGTGGTCGAGAGCTTCGCAGCGGAAATGAAATAATATCCTACATGTTAATCGACACCACCCACTCAACCTACGCCCGTTCGATCGCTAACTGACCCGTGGCTTTAACTCAGTGCATGGAGACGTGTACGTCGAGTTCCAACTGGGCACCGGAGTGACACCAAAAAACGGTGTTTTAAGGAGCTCGAGAGATAATATGGCTGTTGATGCGTGAGATTTTCACGTGCAGCCATCTGCAGTGTTCGTAGAGGATTGTCCTGAAATGGTACAGTCCGGTGCAACTACCTCGTGACGGCTACTCTCACCAGGATAATGCTCGAGTTCATCGTATTAAAAAAAAGTCCCAGCATCTCAGTGCAACTGAGCACTTTTGGATGGGATGGAGCGGGAGAACTGCGTGAAGTGGATGATTTTATCATGCCGGTGTGGTCGATACTTATTTCTTTATTACGCGTTGTCCTGATCACCGTTTTTGAAATGAGTTAAAGCACCAGAGAAGTGGTCGGGGTGAACATGGGCAGACGGGGCAGAAGGGAAGCTGTGTGTTTCGATGCACGTGACGCAGACAGAGAGAGGTTATCAGTGAGGTGTGTCTTTGAGATGGAGACACGGCACATTTAAGCAAGCAATACAGAGCGTCTAGGAGAAAGAATGACCAAGCAAAAGGGCAAAATCTGCAGTGCAGAGTGTGTGTGTGTGTGTGTGTGTGAGAGAGAGAGAGAGAAAGAGATAGGGGGAGAGGGGAGGGACAGCTCCACTATTCTTTGAGGCAGTTATTTTTGCAACCCCGTGCTCCAATATGTACATAAACACGTGCATTCTGAAGTTGTCTATTTTGTGCAATGTTATTTTACACACACACACACACACACACACACACACACACACACACACACACACACTGACCGTCCCGCCTTCCTTCCTTCCCTCCTTCTTTCATTCCCTCCTTATATCGACAGTGACCTATTTAATGATTTAATGATTTGAAAGTCAGCAATTTCAATACTATTTCATTGGTTCATTGTTTATAACAAAAATTAGAAATACATTAAAAAAAAAGAGCATCTTTCCAAAAAGTAGGACAACAGCATATTTTCAGTTGTGGACTTTGTGATGACTGGTCGACAGCACATGTGATTCAGTGATGCAGCTGTACTTTGAGATCATGTAACATTTACACCAGTACGATGAGACCAAAGCAGATGGAGGAATTCATTTCTTCCAAATCAAAATAGAAAGATCAGTATCATATCTGTAAGATTTCATTTTTAAAGTTTCATCACAGAGTACTTTCATCAGCACCATCCTGTGAACACAGGAACACACACCGACACACACAAAGCTTAGACTACCTCGAGTGACTGCAGAGTAAAAATCAAACCGTCTCTGAGAAAAATAGGCCAACACTAGATAACCAGGCAATGGAACTAATCCAGGACTATCGGGAGAGAGAGGGAGAGAGAGGGAGAGAGGGAGAGAGAGAGAGAGAGAGATGTGTGTGTGAAGGTATGACTGCTGGAAGAGGAGGAGAAAGAAACACAAAGAGAACCACAAGCGGTCACACACACACGCACACACACATGTACGCACACAAAAGGATGATGCTAAAGCTAGTAGAACTAAGTCCCTGCGCGGTTGGTAGTTCTGTCAGTCTGCGTCTCATGCATCTCTAAGATGCTTCAACTTGTCACAAGTGCATCAGAAAGTTTGAAAGTTTGAACGAGTTTTTTTGCAGCGTGATAAAAGTGGAATGGAACCTCCGAGGATATGTCTCTTCTTTTTGCCCGATAAGCATTTTTACGCGTCGATCATCTCGTTGTCTATCCGTTCGTTGGACCCTCGGAGCGGCTGAGCACTGACGCGGCAGGAGCCCACCCTGTAAACGTAAATGAAAACTGCAGGACAGTGTTTTTTTAAATTTTTTAAATTTTTAAAAATCAAACAGTCTCCTTCAAATGGGTTTGAGAAGTGGCTGTAAAAGGTCTTTAGCCTGCTCCTTCTCTGAGGACGGCAGCTGTGATCAGCATGGAGTTGCGGCATTGGCCATAAATTCCAGCTCATTTTGCTTTAGGAAAAAAAAAAAAGAAAAAAGATTCATGGTCTACACTTCAACTTTCAAAACAACTCCCGAAACCGGTTTTGTCCCAGCACTCAGTTCTGCTGAACGTCTTCCCACAAATGAAAAGTAAAGGCATCTTCATTTCCTCTTTGGTCGGAGTGTGTTTATGTCTGTCACAAACTTTGTGCATCTTTTCATGAAATGATGATCATTGTTGATTGAATCAATTGTACAAATAATCTGTGAAACAAAAAAATGATTCAGCCGTCCGGATGCAGCAAAGTACATAAAACCGCCAAGACAGGCCGCCCAAGGCGTTTGCATGTCACACTGCCACGAAGTGGAACATCAGCAGTGAGAATGCAGCAGTTAATGGCTGATCAGACTTGGATGGATGCATTTGACCACCATCTACTCCTCGATCTGTGGAAAAGAACAAAACACAAAGATTAAACCGACGTTGTCAGCGTTTCAGTTTGTCACTTTTAAAGTCACGGTTTGTCAGTTGTTATTGCTGAGTGGTCATTGAATGGATATAGGTGTTTAGTGTTGTGCACATGTGACTGACAAGCCCGTCCGTTCCCCAACAACTGACCGAATGCACTGAGAAATCCCAAGTGGGGGAAAAGGAAGAGGGAAACATAACTGTGGTGCATATCATATTTTAGACATTTATGATCATGCCGCACTACACTGACTTTAAGATCTCGACTCAGAATGGCGGGCTTTAAAATAAGATCTAATCAAAAGATGCACTGTGTGCGATTTAGATGCTGTCGCTTCTCTCGGCAAATGTGGGACATGATGTAAACACGTCGGCACTTTTACGAATGTATAATCACCCGAGTCTACAAACGGTAGTTTTCCCCCCATCATTTGTACTTGTGTTTACATCAGCAGCCAGTCTGTTCTCCCGAGGCCACACCGTGCGCCACCGTGTCCTGTGGAAGGAGCCCACCACGGACACGTTGATCACCTTCTGGGTTTCATTCATTACTGAGAGACTCCTACATGCTTGGAAGGGAGGGTGAGAGGTATTGGGCTGCAACACGCAATTTCACCCCTCGATTTCCCTGCATCCCGCACACTGCTCCTCTAATAGATTTGTCACAATCCTAATAATCGGAACGTGGCTGCCGTTGCCCCTGTGGTCTCAATTATCTGAGGTAAACCAAAAACAATGGCTTCCCAACAGAGGGAAATAGATAATCGTGTAACATGTAATTATTTCAACCGGGAGGCGTTTACTGAAAAATCCCCTCAGATACATGTACCCGGAGTTTACGCGGCAATCGTCAGATCTATTTTCTGACTCTCTCTCTTACTTAGCGCTCTCCCTCAGGCGAAACAGTTCCTTTATAGTTTGCATTTCAAAACATCATACATCATAAAATGTAATGTGCATTGACTTGTATAGATAAAGCCCGGGTCCCTCTTCTCCACACGGGTTGACAGGCTGAATGCCTCCTGTTGGTTTTCCTCCCCCTTTGGTTGTTAGCTGTAATATGGCATCTTCACTTCCTGAAAATACAGATTAAACATGTTTGTTTGTTTCAGACACATCAAGGTAGAGAAGCTGGCTGGTAACAAAAAAAAAAAAAAAAGTCATGGTTTGAAATACCATCAAATGAATCTCTCTCCCTCTCTCTCTCTCTCTCTCTCTCTCTCTCTCTCTCTCTCTCTCTCTCTTCTACAGATACATGAAAGTATTGAGAGGGAAACACTTTGATATCAGACGCAAAAACCAAATGATCCCTTCTTCTCGAAGCTTTTCATTTCATTCAAGCATCAGGAAATAGTAGTTATTTGTATCGTGCTCCACGTTAAAAATGTTTAGCTTCACGGCTGACCGAAAATATGTCTTTACTAAAAAATATTTTTGTATTTTGTATTCGTCAAATATGAAAATGTGGACAAACAAAAGTTGCCTCACCACATAATTTACAGAGCTTTATAGACACAATTTCCTTCATTAATGTTTTTACAAACAGGTTGTTTGTGACTTAAAAGGTGCAGTGACCTCTAGAGGTGAAGTTTTACATGTTGTATCCATCACCTCACCCTTCTGAACATGCAGGAGAACCTCTGGTCGGCTTGGTTGTCATTACAACTCAAAACATGCTTAGTATGTCCACTCTGGGCTACTGTAAAAACATGGCGGCCCCCGTAGCGAGGACCCACCCCTCATGTAAATATACATTAGTGGGCTCAGTAAAGGGTAATGAAATATTTAAGTGATTCTTAATTATTGAAAATGTCAGTATGTCATTGTTTTGTGATATTTCTAGAAGTGACAGAAATGACACACAATCTTACACACAGCACCTTTAGGTTTTTTGCTGTAGGCAACTAGACACTAACTGGCAGAAGGAAAACAAAGACGATGGGATGGAGGAAGCGTCCATCCAACCACCTCTTTGTTGTTCAAATTGTGTTGCTAGGCAGAGTCTTCTGTTAACCCCTTGTGCTTTATTTTTAGTTTAGTTTCATACACTGTTCCAACCCCCCCCCCCATGCTCCCGCATCTCTTTTTTCAGAGTTTTTTTTTAAATTTGTTTGCTTTGTTCTTCTCCTCTCTCCGCCATCATGTCCTACCTCTCTCTGCATCCCCGTGTCCAGGAGCATTGTCTGTCATCGCAAACTCAATCTTCTCTCACAAACTGTTGGAGATGAAATAGAGATGTGTTCCCTAAAGTGTTCCCACTGAGTGGAGAACTCCCATGGAGTTATTGTGGAACGAAGTAAACAGAGATTGTACCGTTTGAAAAAAAAGAAGTGCTTTACACTCTGACCTCATTAAGAATTTAGAACAGCAGCAGGGCGTCACATGTAGTGTGGTGAGACACTTGATGATAAACTTAGACAGTTGACAGCCTGTAGAGATGGATCACATATTTCTACTCATATCATCCGGCCCAGTGGATGTTGAGACAAATGTTTGTCCCGTTCATTAACATGGAGCAGGCGGGTTCAAACCTTCACTAGAGCCAGCCACGTTCCACCAGAGGCCTAAGAAGTACAGGCAGGCAAAGGCAACTTTCAGGGTGGAGTGTTTTTGACGTCAATCAATATCATTTAAATACCAATATGAAAACTGGACAAATTGCGTATATTCAGACTACTATACACACTTCAGTGATCATTTGATTATGAAGAGCCAAACAAAAATGTTGGGAAATTTTACCTTAAAGGTGCAGTGTGTACGATTTGTATCCATCGCCTCACCCTGCAGGAGAACCTATGGAAGCCTTCAGTTGTTATTCAAACTCAAATGTTTAGTACGTCCACTTTTACTACGGTAAAAACATGGCGCTCCCCGTAGAGAGGACCCGCTCCTCATGTAAATACACATTAAAGGGCTCATTTTTGGGTCATAGGAGCAAATGAAACATTTAGTTCATTGTAAATTTATGAAAATGCCAGAATGTAATTGTTTTGTAATGTTTTTAGAAGTGACAAAAAAGACAAAATCTTACACACTGGACCTTTAATGATGATTCCTATAAACACTTCTCTTCCCTCTGGAACGGACAAAACCAATCAGTGTTGATTTGGTTACATTTTCTGGTTTACATGTCACAACTAGGACAATGACAGAAGACCAAACGGCGTTGAATTCGGTCTTACTTCTGAATATATCTGGGGGCTGTAGAAACACTACGGCAAGTTGCTTCGTCTGTGGATATTTGGAGACCGCTGTTAGTTTGGTTGCTGCTGAACCTGAGTGTGTGTGTTGTGTGTGTGTGAAGGTGCTGATTGCTCAGTTTCTTTGTTCTTGGTTTTTATACGGGAGGACATCACAGGCTAAGCTGAGTATCTGGAACCTTTGGGATTCTGTGTGTATTTATAAAAAAAAAACAAACAAAAGTGTACAAACCCATAAGAAGACCTCCCAGTAAATGAGTCAACTGAGTTGGACGTCAACGCACCTAACGGACTGTCTGTCTGTTTGCCGGCGGTTTGGGAGGAACCAACATTTTCACATCACCTAATGAGTCAGCAGGCTTTGCATATTTTAGTCTTGTAGCCTATCACAGTGGACTGCCTGATTTTTCTGCGCCCCCCCCCCCCCCCCCCCCCCCCCCCCCCCCCGCTCCCCCACCTGTATGCGATCACAAGTTTTCCAGACAACTGGAGATGAGTTATGATGGAGACTGACAGCTGACAGATTAATGTCAACGAGCTCATCTTGTTTAACGTAAAATGGGGGACGCAGCAACGGGAGGTGATCCATGACAGCATGTTCCAGATGGACGGGGACAGCCGAGGACAGAATGTAGAACCGGCCGCCTCGTGACGTCCTCCTCGCTGTGACTCTTTTTCGCCGCGGGTCGAGCGAGACATGGAAATGGGCTTCAGAGATTTGCGTTCATATTGGTGCGATAGCATCACACGGTCGCTGTAGATGTGACGGCAGCGTACAATTACAGCTCTATCAGCCCAAACCCGTCCGACCATTCTTATCTGACCTCTGGTCTCAGACCGGGCGTTATTGCCCACGTATCTGCCGCTCACTTTTCTCTCTTTCTTTCCCCCCCCAGTCCGTTCTCTGTAAATGCGCGAGTTGCGCTGCGTATGATGTAAGTCCAACTAGATCAGCCCTTTCTGAAATGATCGTACGACCGTGCCACGTGAAGTTCCTCAGCCCTCCGACGCGCGGACTGAGCCGCAGCTGAGTCATACGTGTCTGAATGCACTGAGTTGCGTCCGTAAGCAGTCGGAGAGATGTGTTTAGCCCGTTTAAGAAAAGTCCGTGTGTCGGAAACTCAGGTTCCCTCTTAGGATTTGTGCCTTTGAAGTTTAGAAGTTTCAAAAGAATCTCTCTCTCTCTCTCTCTCTCTCTCTCTCTCTCTCTCTCTGCTTTACCATCCGTACCATGAAACTTACTTTAGAGTTTAGAGGACGGATGTTTATGATTCAGTGTAATTTGAATGACCAGTTTGGTAAAGAGAGGAGGAGCCGGGATGGAGAAGCAAAAGAGGATGAGAAATCAAAAGTACGAGGGTTTCAACAGAGACGAGATGGAGAGGTAAAGGGCGAAAGTAGCGATATGGTGTTTTAACCTTTTAATGGAAAAATACAAACACACACACACACACACACACACACACCACATACACGTGTCTGTGTGTGTGAGGGAGAGAAGATACTGGTCATATTTGCCACATTTGTTTCAGTTGTAAACAGAAATGATTACTTAATTGCTCTCAGCTCAACCCTACACCTTCTATCTGTCCGTGTGTGTGTGCGTGTGCGTGTGCGTGTGTGTGCGTGTGCGCGTGTGTGTGTGAGAGAGAGTGTGAATATTGCATTTCCTGTACCATGATTTGTACCCCGATTTGATTCAATCTGCCACTTTCTCTCTTTTCCCTCCCCGTATGTTTTTATCTTCCACCATCAACCAGTCCCAGTCAGCCTGTGCTCACGGCGCAGGGGGATGCAGCCACGTGTCAGAGATAAGGGGCAGGAGAAGAGGGAAGCGTCAGAGTGCTGCTGATGACAGGAGGGAGACAAGAGAGGAGCTGAGGAGAGGAGGGAGGTGGAGGTGAAATAAGGGCCGGGGCAAACCAAAGGGAAAACCATTTTGAACGCGGATCAGTCCAAGTAAAAGTCGGCGCAGTTGACGGGGGGAGATCCGCAGCGAGCAGGACGTGATCCGCGGGGTCCCAGTCGGTTGCTTGATGAAATATGATTGAATGAAAGCCTACTGCTCCGACTTTGTTCCACTCAAAACAGAACCACACGTCAGGTATGGAGCGCACGGTTGTGAGGGAAAGATGGCTTCAGCGGTGTTATCTACCTTTTGGACAGTGTGTCGGACGGCATCATTTTGAAGGAACAACGAAATCACAGTAGCGCCACCAGTCGTTGAAACGCTCTCAGGCCTCGAGCTGAGCTCATTGCTGTGTGCGGCTGCTTCCACCCAATGACAGGAAACACCTCGCGACAGTCTTTTGTCTTTAGGCTTTTGGCGTTTCAGCGTTGTATTGCTTTGCATAAGTGAAAGAGTGACTAGGTGTTGTCCTGTGTGTAATGTGTTGGGTAATGAGAGGCTTGTCTCTCAGAAGCCTTTTCAGCCAGCATATTATTCGTAGTCGCTCCAGGTAACTTTGCCCCTGACGCTGCAAATTATACCAGCTCATATGCAATGTATGAGTCAGTGCTGTTTGGCAGGAGATTGGATTTATCCCCGAAGTACCTTTTTTACTTCAAGTAGTCTTTTAAAGGTCACTTTACTTAATAATGCTAAAAATAGAAATGGCATTCTTCACAAATGGTCAGTCTGTAATATTTTGATGGAAGTATTTTCATGGGCGGAAAGTGACGGAGGCGGATGGATGGATACTTTATTGATACAGCACTTCTACAGGTTTCGTGGGAAGGTGTGGAGAGGGGCACTCGTTCCTAAATGATTCTTTCCAAAGATTCTTGAAAGCACCGTCTGTACTTCCAAACTATATTACGGAATATGTGGCATGTTTTTTTTTTTTTTGAAAGCTGCGAAGCTGCTCACACGCAGAAGATGAAGGCTTAATACCTCCCAGAAATTACTCTAGGATTCAAAATCCGCCATAACTGGGAAGTTACACCTCTGGAGAAACGGGGCCGGAGCCTGTCCAGCTTCTCCCTCTGCTCCTCAGTTGGGAGGCACAGTGGCGGATTACAGTTGCACCAGAGGGGTGGCAATCAATCAAACGTGGATGAGTTACTGTGCAGGACAGGAGAGGGATTATCTCATGTCAGTCATGTTTCATACACCAGAGACCCAGCTGAGCAGAAAATGCACGTTTCATTTCACAGCAGTCCCAGCTTTTGTTTTATGGCCACTGTTTCTACGCCCACTCGAACCTTTGTGTCAAACCTATTTTTGCTTTTAATGAGTAAACATGCCGACATGTCGGCCGTTCGATCCCGGAGGTTTGTTTTACTAATGAGCTGCGGTCTCTGAATTACATCTGGTTTGGGCGTGATCGTACAAGTCACTGTATACATGTCTTTTTCGGGTCATACTTTGAACCCCACTTTATGAGTGTGTGCATGTGCATCAAGATGAGTGTGTGTGAAGGTGCCCTTCCCCCGAGGCCCGTTGGTGTGTGTGTGTAGAAGCGTTTTATGTTCACACCTTGTCAGAAGTCTTTCAGTTCCTGCGTGCGCGCGCACACACACACACACACACACACACACACATGCACGCACACATAAGCACATTAACACACAAAGATGCATGTAGCATACATGCATGTAGAGGACAAATGTCATAGGCCCATGAACCAGACCTGACATAGAGAGGAGGGGGTTCAATGAGATTTGGTGGAGCGAGTGAGAGGGAGAAAGGAAACACAGGAGCAGAGCAGAGGGGGTCTCCTGATTCTCACTTCCTCTCCAATTCATTGTCTCATTTTCTCCCTTTCCCTCTCCCACTGTCTCTCAGAGGCATAGAGAAACAGTTTTAATGGTTTGTCAAATAATGCTATTCTCGCCCACACTGAATTAGAGATGCGTGTGTGTGTGTGTGTGTGTGTGTGTGTGTGTGTGTGTGTGTGTGTGTGTGTGTGTGTGTGTGTGTGTGTGTGTGTGTGTGTGTGTGTGTGTGTATTTTAAAAGGAAGCTTGCCCTACTTTAGCCCAGTGGTTTTCTTTGTTGATATTGCTCACAGTGCCGGATTATACGTTTTTCAATGTGGTCCAACACACACATTCACCCCCACAAAACAACACATATACTCTACTTGAGACAACAAAATAACACAACCGATGCAAACACACAAAACATGCATATTCACACAACATAGGGGACTGCTCTAACCACTATATGCCACTATGACACCCCTATATATTATATGTTTATTATATTATGTTATGTCATCTTCTAGCATTCATCCAGTATTCTGGGGGTATTCCTACCAGTACAC
The DNA here is from genome assembly GCA_016785325.1 of Chascanopsetta lugubris. NCBI lineage: Eukaryota > Metazoa > Chordata > Actinopteri > Pleuronectiformes > Bothidae > Chascanopsetta > Chascanopsetta lugubris. Next base: position 28,194 of record JAFBJT010110871.1, on the reverse strand, counting down.
ATTGGGCCATTTGGGGTATCAGTGTCAGGGGCCAGTGAGACTGCAGCAGGGTCCAAGTGGGACTCGAACCAGTGACCTTTGCTTCCAAAGGCAACTGCTCTAACCACGGAGCTGCTGCTATCCCCATATTGCATCATATCAATCCATGTTATTCTATTCTATTCTATCATATCATATTATTAACTATACATAAGACAGGTTTCCCCACATATCTCTAAAAGCCGTAATAGTCATTGAGTTCATTTGTTTTAGGATTAGATCTTGATTGGTATAAGAATGCTTCATCTTTCACACTTTACTCATCTATATGTCATTAAAGGCCAGACAGATTCGGAGACATTTTCACTTCCAATGAAACATGTTACGGATGCTTACAAATGTAAAACATGCAGCGTGCCTTTTCAAAATGATGTGTCTTTTCTGTCAGTGCAAAATTGATCTTGAGTTGCGTGAACCAAGGTAATAGTTTTTACATATTTTGGTCTGATTAATAATTTCCTTTCTCAGTAGCTTTGTTTACTCTCAGTGAGCCCTCATCTCCGTATCTATACCTTTGTGTGTTTGTACTGGGGCTTTTTTCTTTATATATCTGTGTGTGTATATTTCTCCTTTTATCTCAAGGCTGGGCATGACCAATCTCTGAGTGGGACTAAGAGTGTGGAATTGATATAATGGTGTGTTTGTTTGGATTCAAGGTTGAAGCACTGCACCGCACCGCACCGTGTGTGTGTGTGTGTGTGTGTGCGCACACTACATCTCAGTGATGCTGCAAGGTGTGTGCAGCAGCATTGGTTTGATGAAGAGTGTAATGAATGGTTCCCTGACTATTCTGCACTACATGGCAGATAAAGAGAGTATGGTGAGGTGATCAGAAGAATAGAAGGAAAGGAAAGTCAAGTCGACAATTTTAAAGAGATAAGCAAAAGCGCTGAAATAGTAAACCGCCTAACGGATTGGCTTTGTGTGTTGTTGTGTATCATTTATTTGTCTGTGCACAGACGACTTGTGATTCAGTAAAACAAGATAGGTTGAGTTTAGTTTGCAGTTGAGTTGACTCCACCCAACGACAGATCAGACACTCACTCGTTACTGTTCAGTAGAGAGTCACTGTATCCAATATTATATAATATAGCAATGTTTTACACTAACTTTTCCAAAATGTTATTTGGCAAAAGAAGGCGATAGCATCCAGACATGTAATGCTCTTTGTAACGAACCAAGATGGTTTGACCATGTAATGGTGTGAAGGGTTCATTATAAGACCTCTCATAGTGCTTCACAGTACAGCTTTTACATTCACCCCGTCACACAAACATTCATTATGTGCATCTGTTTGCAGCACTCATATCAAGGAGACACAGGACAATGTGGGGTTCAGTGTCTTGCTCAAGGACACCTCAGCATACGGAAATGGGGCGTGAGTGTGAGTCCGTGGCTACAAACTTTGTGGGCATGAGTTTGTTTGTTTGTTGTTGATGTATATTGATCAGTAGTTGTAGAGAGGGACTGGCTGGGACGGCAACAAGCTCAGCGTTAGACAGGTTGAGTTGTAGGTGGTGTTCCCTCATCCATTCACCATGTCTGCCAGGCCGGAGGAGATGCGTGCAGAGACAGATGTGTCACCTGGGGGGAACGACGAGAAGAGCTGGGTATCATCTGCATAGCAAAACCGAAAGATCCCCCCCCCGAGAGGTAGGAGGCAAACCAGCCATGGGCAGAGCTAGAAGATACCGAGTTGAGAGAGTGTAGAGAGGAGGATCGTGTGGCTCACTGTGTGAACGGCGGCAGACAGGTCCAATAGCAGCAATGCGGAGGACAGGCCAGCAGCTTTAGCCAATGGCAGTGATTCTCGTACTGACAGCAGGGCGGTCACAGCGGAGTGGTCCCGTTTAAGGCCAGTTGGTTTTGGGTCATGCAGGATCTTTCTGGAAGGGGACTCAGAAATGTGCTTAAAGTCTGTGCGCTCTTGTTGACAAGCGAGACCGGTCTGTAGTTCAACCTGAGCTTGGTTTCGGGTCGGTTTTTTGAGCACTGGGGTGACAAGGGCTTGCTTGAAAACAGTGGGGGGAACACACCACTTGACAATGACCACTTGATAGTGTGCGTTACTGCAGGGTTGACTGTGGAACAGGAGGTTCGAGGGTGTGGGGTCCAGTGGACAGGTCGTGGGTCGGCAGTCCAGCAGAAACTTGGAGAAGATCTCTGTCGACTCTGCGGTTTGCTGTCACTTTCTCTCTGCTCGTTGTCCTGGGCACAAGTCACACAATTGTCGAGCAATAACTTCCTTGAGGATTTTTCAGTAGAAAGGGCAGGCTTGAAATGGGTCGGTCATTAGAGACTGCTCCTGGATCTAAAGTTGTTTTTAGCTAACGTGAGGGAAAGCGCGACATGGCCTGCTGATATGGATGGGTTAATTCAATTCACCAAGCCCCCGGATAATGAAGGTAAGACTTCTTTGAGTGCCTTTATTGAAATTGGATGCAAAAATGCAGGTGGTGGTTTTAGAGGCTGCAGTAAATGGCGCTAATTGATTGGTGGTGATGGTGAGAAAGCGGTCTACGTTGGACTCTCCATTGTCTGTGTGCTTGTATGATTGGTGCTGAGGTTATGAGCTGTTCAGATCTTGTTATCCCGAAAGTGCATGAAGTCATCACAGCTCAGCGTGGCAGGACGGCCGGGCTGAGTGGAGCTGCGACTCTCTGTCAGACTGGCAGCCGTGCTGAAGAGAAAACTGGGATTGTGTTCATTCTCCTCTATTCATTTTGAGAAGTAGGTAGCTCTGGCATTGCGGAGAGCCCTTTTATATATTGTGAGGCTATCCTGTCAGGCGAAGAGAGTTTCGCTGCTTTTACTCGAAAACCACTTCCTCTCGAGTCTTTTCGCAAAAAGTTGTTTTTATTCATGCGTGTTTGAATTATTCCAGGGAGCTGATTTTCTATTCTTAAGGACCCTCAGTGTCAATGGAGCTGTGTCGCATAAAACAGAGTGAGCTGCAGTGTCAATAGTCACTTTCATGTGGGTGAGAGTGGATGACTGATTTGCCACAGTGAGACGCGGCGATGCAGGCGCTGGAGGTGCAGCCAGCTGACTTATCTGCAGTGAATTTCATCTGTCAAGAACTTCATGTGTGAGAGTTCATTATTTTGTGTGTGTGAAGGGGCCATCCACGGATCTGTCGGTCCATCGCATCCATTTATTTCTATATTAATGTTGAAAATTGTGTAAAATCAAACCGGAGCCATACAGTTAACAGCCAAGTTTCATATCAATCACATGTGAAGACATGTGATTACATGTGTGTGATTTAGAAACCCTGTGCGGTAAAACTTGACCTACGTTTTGGTCCCGGCCGGTTCAGTGTTATTTTCCCATAAAAATGAAGGACACATAACCAGACATTCCTTGAAAATGCATGTCATATTTCTACACCGTAATAATATGTTGGTCTGAACCATAGTTTGTGTGTAAAGATGGATGATGTATTCCAGTCGAACTTATTTAGAGGGGGCATTTTCAGAGTCATGATAAGCGGACAGAAAGCAACAGCTCACTACTTTTGATAAATAGTCCAGAGCAGCAAGTCAGAATCAGTCAAGATCGATGAAGTTTGAAACCAAAATTAAGATCAAATAAGATCAAACTATTTGACAGATGCTGTGACATCATAGCATAACAGGCAGCCTGTTTAGAATGTGACATTCCATTAAATATGAACTACAAAGTGTCAGGTTTGGGGCTTTTCTGTGAATGTAATGGGGAAAAGTCCTTATTACAAAGCCTGTCATCGATTTTCATTTTATTTTTCTTCATGAAAAAGCAGATTTGCCCAAATCCCCTAATTCTGGCACTGATCTACAACTTATGTTCACAACTGAAAGCATTTCCCCTCCTCTTTTTGTTCCAATTGTTCCACATTACTGATGGGAAAAAGCCAATATCAAGCTGTGGTCCTGATGCCATTTTTGTTTTTGCCATCACCATGAACACTCTTGATTTCTGTACTTGCAATATGCAAGTATGGATAGATTGTTGTGTCATTCGGATATTTTTCGCTCTGTATCTGGATTGCGAGAGAGAACCTATTGCGAAGAAGGGAAACATTGTGCTAACATGGTCGGGAACTAAAAATCTTCTGTCCCCGGGGTCACACTAATAAAGCAGAGTTGAGAAGAAATATTTTACAGAGACAGAAAGAGAAAGTGCTTTAGTCTCAGGAAGCCGGAGTCTGGGCTGGCAGCCAGCAGTCTGGATACCTGTGAGCCTCTTGCTCATGCTGCTGGTATTGGCACAAGGGGCCTTTCTAAAGTGCAGTAAACCCTCTATTGTAACATTTCAAACACTTTCATGCTCCTTGAATGCAATGTATTTGAAATCATTACATTTTTTTTTAACCAGTCCTGAAGTTAGTGACCAAATTCGATGGCAGGCAAAAAGTTTCTTTTGTGGCTTTTGTCACTGATGATGATGACATGCTCTTCCCTGTCTTGTTGTCCTGGAGCAAATGACGCTTTTACGGGACCTTCCTGTTTTTACCGTAGACTGTATGATGTATAATGATGGACGGCGCGTCCGTGACGTCACCCCGTGGTTTTTGCGGAGTGCTCTGGAAGCAAATTGTGGGCATCGGTCGGCATCCGAGGTTTTGAAATACACTGACGACTCTCTGGATGTAATTTGTATCCGAACTGTCCTGAGAGATGTCCATACTGTATAAGATACCCATATAACGAACCTACTGCAAATCACTGTTGCTGGAGAAAGTGAAAGGTTTCATCATTTGCATTTCCTGACAAGAGAGTTCAAAGTAAAATAAACGCAGCTCTTGGGCTCGATGAATATACATTCAAACTCAGAGTTGGTCCGGCAAACAGGTTTAAATGAACTACAAAGTGTTCTTTCTTGGTTTAGAGTCATGAAACTGGATGTGTTCTTCTAAACACATGAAGTTTAGTGCTTCATTCTAGAGGTTTACAAATACAGGCAATGAAACAAAAAGTCCCCCTAACAGTGCCAACATTAAAACAAAGACCATTGTCTCTCATATATGTAACAGGACATGATTGATTATTGTGGAAAAGTTACTAAAGGTCAATCTTGTCAGTTTTGTGTGCATGTGTTTGTGTGTGTGTGTGTGTGTGTGTGCGTGTGCGCATCTATCTAAGGCCTCGTCGACACACGGTTTTGTTTCTTATGGACGTTTCGTCTCCACGGAGACGGCGAACGCGATGCCTGAATACGCACATTTTTGGAAACCGGGTCGCAGAGTGATGAGAATCTTCGAGACGCCAAACTTACATACGCATCCTCCCCTTAAACAATGAGGCCACAGCCCCACCTCCCCCTTTTCCCGCGTGAGCCAACCCCCGGCAACAGCAACAGCAACAGCAACAGCAGATTACAGGGAGGAGTTTGTGCTACAGCAGCTACTGAGCTTGTTACGGCTTTTACACGAACACATCCTGCTCCTCCACCACCACCGTCGGCAACAAGTGGAAATGGAGAGCAGCACATGCCCCACGCTCTTAGACACTCCGCTTCTTCTGCTTGGGTTTGTTTACATCACACTGGTTTTAGGCACATGCTACATGTCTTTTTCTACGTGTGTTCTTACCCCCCCCCCCCCGTGGGTCCCCCCCCCCCCCCCCCCCAGTGTATTTCGGTGACAGCGTTACAGCGCCAGTTACAGGCTTTGCATCCATCCTACAGCTGTTTCGGTAGTTCGATGCTGTGGACAACCACATTTCTTCATGCAATGCCGAGTTTACAGTTTTATTTCTAGTTTTTTTTTTCAAACAAAAAATAAATACACTGTTTTCGTCTTGTGTGTGGACAGGGCTTTGATATGAATGCATGTGTGGCTTGCACGCACTATCTCTGTGGGAAACGATTTGTTTTTACCATGACATATTTGTTTTTCTGCCCCCTCTTGTCAGCATGAAATTAACTTGTTAAAATCCCTTTCTTCTCTTCTCCAAACCGCTCGGTAACACATTTTTAAAGGTTAGCTTGAGGCTATAGCAGCTAGACTGTCAAATTGTTCCGTAGCCTGCGGACCACCATTCAGGCAGACGACTAATTACCTATATATACAACTGAATACCATCATTAACTGCCACCACAAATGTGAATAGAAAATGTGACGTTGTTATATAGGCCTTTCATATTTTCAGTCCTGGCTTAAATCATCACATCCCCAAAATAAGAACCTGTTTCACTCTACGCTTGACACATTTCAAAAGAATCTCAGACAAATCTGCTCCTACGAAGTGTGAAAACACAAAGAAACAAAAAGAAGGGAATATCACGTGTGAGGTAGAGTCGGTCTAACTGGTCTTTAAAAGAGAAATACTGGTTTGCGATAGTTTTGGTTCCATCGTGGTGCAGTTGGCTCATGAATGCCATTTGGATATTTGATGTTGGATGCGGGGCTCAGAGTCAGAGTGGAACAACCAGTTGGAAATGGCCCATACATTCAGTTGTGAGGGTCTGTCGGCAGTGGGGGCAACCACACGGAGTACTATTCCGGGCACAGGAATCCAGTAACTTTCAAGCCACACATCATAACAACAGTTTTCTGAAGAGGTCAATGAATTTAGAAAACTCTCGCTCAGCTGCGAGCGTCAAAATGCATCGGAGCGTGGACTTCACTCGTATTTCACCGGGAACTGAATTGCTCACATTTTAGAATTCTTTTACCCAGATGGGGGTTTTTCCGTGCGCCTGGCGAGACACAAGTCAAAGAAAAACTCAACTGTGGTTTTCCATCTCAGTGAACAGTTTTTCTAAAACAATGAGCTTCCAGCAATCCTATCGCTGCAGCTTCACCAGAACAGCCAGAGGTCAAACACGTTAGAACGGTCGCTAAATAATTCTCGTCTTCACTCATGAGGATTTACCCTCATGTGGTGTTTGATTTCACCTTCAAAGAGTCTGTTCGTGGCTTTTCTGTCTTTTCTTGTTTTTTACCTGTGAAAATCCCAGCGAGTAGAGCAGAGGACTCAACACGCACCCCTGAGGGGGAGCCAGCGCTGAGGGTGAGGGTGGAGGAAATGTGGCAACCACTGTTTGGGGTCGGTTGGTGAGGAAGTCCACAATCCAGCAGAGAGAGGAGTGTCCGAGATCAGACAGCTTTCTAATGTTAAAGATGCGTGTAAGTACAGTGAGAGTTAGAAAAAAACAAAACAAAAAAGTTCCAAAAAAGCTCTGGAAGGATTTTTGGTCACGCTCCAAATGAGCTGATTTTTTTTTTATGTAGACAGAAGATCCAGTTTGAAAAACAGCAAAAGAATGATAATAATAATAACAATAATAATGACACTTGTCAGCCTCCGCTAATAAAGAACGGGATATCAACGGTGTGGATGCCTGTCAGCATGTACTCTCATAACAGATTATTTACCAGTATTCCACACTGTCACCTCTGGTCCAGCCAAACAAGAGCAACTGCACTTGTTCATGCCGAAATCCTGTTCACGTGATATTTGGTATTATTTTCTAAATCGTCACGGACATCACCCTGCTTTCGTTATCGTTTGAGGTCGGTCACGTTTGTCAAACTGCTGAAGTTTGCAGATCATTGGTGCGTACAAGTAATTATGTTAATGAATGTAAGATTTTGGTAAAGTTAATATGATATTCTTTATATGTAATGCTAACTTCCATATATGGTGGAAGGTATCAGCAAACATTTCTGCAATGACTCCTCTTGCCACCGCCAATCAAGACGTAAAGATCCGGGACTATAACCCGAGAAGTTTGCCTTGGCAATCCCTCAGAACAATGGAAGATCGGAGACACAATACAAAACAGAGTTAAAGGAAGTGAACAGGACGATGAACAAGAACAGAAAAAACACACACACACACACACACGGATCCCACTGCACAGCTACATCCCCCAGCACCCCAAGACTGATTGATTGATAAAATATCTAAATTTGCTCCATTAGGGGCTGATGCCCCAATTGAGGAGAGCAAATCCGTCTCTACTGCCGTCTGTGGTGCAAAATGCCAGCTGCACTTATCTGTGTCTTTCTACAAGCATGTCTCTCTAAATCAGGAATGATATCCATAAGAAACATGGCAAAATGCACGTGATTGAGTATTCAAACGGTCTTTATTGGGTTTTCCACCTCACATGAGGGTGTAAGATCGACTGTCGATTTATCTGATTTCACTTATTATTCATGTTTTGGGCACGGTTTAGGGGCCATTGATTCCAAGCAAGTAATGCCAATTTTCAAGTATCCCCAGCTGTATATTCCAGCTGTCAGTCTTTTCACAGAAATCGTCCGCATAGCTTTACCAAGATTTCGTACATCTCTGTTATCATATTGAACAAATCTGAAATGCTGCCAGTCGGCACCAGCTGCAGTCCTTTAAGGGAACTTGTTACGATGATGCCAAGTTTTTTGCCACCCTCCTTCTAATGTGTGAAAAGTTTGGTCATGTGATGATATGAAAATAGCGGTAATGCTGTCTGCCACTACCACAGCATTAAAACGGGTGCTACCGGGCCTGTGAACCTAAGCGGTGCCTAACAGTGTGATCGCCCAACTGGCTCGTGATCGCAGGTTGACTGCCCGACGCAGGTTGACTGCCCGACGCAGGTTGACTGCCCGACGCAGGTTGACTGGTGGAACAGTTGACCAACTGGATAACGTCTCATAGACTAAACCAGGCTGACTGATTTAGGTGAAAACGTAATTGCAGTCATTCTCCCAATGTCTTTAATGATCAATCACAGTTTTATTCCAAAATTCAGACAAAGATGTAGATTAGAATCATGCTTGTTTTTTTCCGATTGGGAACTCAGTGAAGACTTGTCTGTGACCTCCTTTCATTCTGTGATTATCTGTGCATGTCCCCTGAAAGCTTCCAGCCATTTACCCTACAAACATGGTCATTACTTGACGGGTAAATGATCTTCTTAGTTGATATCCACAGTTTCAATATAAACATGATGAATATATGTATATATGAAATATTTACTGTATTTAGGAAAATGACTTTTCTGACTAGTAACAATATCAGGTACATAGTTGTTGTCGTTACTGTAGATCAACCAAGTACAAAGCCAATAAAGCATCGAATAAATGATTCAGTATTCAAGTTTAATGAAGGATTATATTAACATGATTAATTACAACAAGTTAAAAAGAGAAATGAGCACGTATCAAAGATGTGAACAGTGTATAACATCGCATCAGCAAAGCCACGGGGATCTGAATGTGCCGTCTTTCTAAAATACAACAAAACACATGAGCTTTTAAAGCTGGTCTCTGCATAGAATCAAGACAGAGGTGACAGACACGTCTGCGCCAAAATCTGCAGGAAGAAAAATATTTCCGGTTTTCTCTTTTTAGCTCATCTCACTACAAACTTCACACCCCTTCTGCATCCGTTCTCATTTTTTTTTCTGTCCTCTCTTTCTATTTGTGTCTTTTCACATTTTCTCTTCTCTAATGTATTTTGCTTCGACGCCAAAATCATTCACATTTCACTGTTTTCTGGTTGCCTGCAATTTACACAGCTTCCTCTTTTATTATATTTTTCTTCCACTCTAAACTTAATTACTCAACTCTCTTTGTCTGCTGCTTTTCCATTTCACTCGATCTGTTGATGAGAATTGAACTGAAGAAAATAACACATTTTTGTCTTTGCTTTGACTACATGGAGACTTGAATTCTATTTCAATGGCCGTGTTTATTTCTCATGATTTTCTTTCTATTCTGATTCACTGATCGCTTGTCAAACGTCTCTTTGTTTTTTGTAAACAAGCTTCTGTCTAAAACCTTTTATGGCGCTCGACTTCAACGACTTCTTGAACACCTTGCTTGATTTCATGGTGACACAAAAATCAAATGTCTGTCTGTACTGTGCTTATAGCAACAGTCACAGGAATATAAAATAATAATAGTAAAAAGTACATCATCTTTTGAATGTTAATCTCCAGATATTTTGGAGATGGAATGAAATCAAATGAAATGTACATGATGATAGATTTGTCAGCTGATGTTAGTAAACACACTACAAAGACAGCCCCTCCTCCCCTGACAATACCAGTAGAGCGTAGTGTGTGCGCAACGCACACTCAGCGACACGAGTAACGAAAAACAGCATGTTTTTGTATAAATGCTTATACTTAATTATGGTAATTATGTTAACCACCAGCACTTACATGCCCAAGTGTTTTTGCCCAGACACAGCACAGACAAATGTCCCGCGCACAGCAAAACGGCAAAAAAATGAAAAAAGTGAAAAGAGAGCAGCATCTCTGCATGTGAACTCAGCAGCAGGCAGCTGTAGTGGCTCATTAAAGATGAGTTCTTCAGTAAAGCCCCGGGTTCTGTATAAAGTACAAAACAATAAAAAAAAAAAAGGTTTGGATCAACGGAATGACAGGTATGCATCAGCAGGATGCAAAGAACCTGCTGTCTTCTTCATCAATTGACTTGTGTGAAGTACTCAGCCAACATCTAAATTGATGTTATTAGAGATTCTATGTCAGAAGTCAAAGGGGACCTCGTGTGGTTTTCCTCACTTTTAGAGTTAAACACACTACTTAATGTCGCCTCCTTGTTTTTCTCTCCGAGGTCATTAGTGTTTCGCTGATGTATTTTTCAAACTCTTCTTTGTGTTTTCCAGGTTGTCAGGATTCATGCTGCCCTCCCCCATCGTCAGCAGTGGATCTATATTGGCCTTGTGGTTTACCACAGATTTTGCCGTCAGTGCTCAGGGCTTCAAAGCTGTGTACGAAGGTAAGATCACAAATGAATGTTCATGACATATAGACAACTGTGGGAACAAGTGTTTTTTCAAGG
>JAFBJT010110871.1:0-17337 GCA_016785325.1 Chascanopsetta lugubris | reverse complement strand
GTGTGTTGTGTGTGGATGCATGTGCGTGTGTGTGTGTGTGTGTGTGTGTGTGTGTGTGTGTGTGTGTGTGTGTGTGTGTGTGTGTGTGTGTGTGTGTGTGTGTGGCAATTGAACTGACAGTTCAGTGATGCAATACCTTTTCTAGGTTGCTTTTTTTTGCATTGATCCCTGAGGTATTGAAAATTGATTTGAGTCTGTGCGAATGTGTGTGAGCTTATGTTTATGACCGTGCGTCAGGAAAATATCATTTATATATCAAAACTAAACATCTGTCAAATCATTTGCTTTTCTATTTGCGTGTGTGAAATTGCAATCATATGAAGATTTTCAGCCAAAGTTAATGTACTTTTGATGCTCAAGACATTTGCATAATAACAATAGCAGCTCACAGAAATCACATCCCCGAATTTACAAAGAACAGATACAGCAGCATGACAACATCTCAACGCAGAACACACAATTATCACCCTTCACTCAAATAAAGACCATCGAAACTAAAAGTAAGTGTTATTGTAGTTCAACATTCAGATATGAAATACGTGATTTCGACAATTTAGAGGTCCAGTGTATATCATTTCAATGGATCAATCATTATAAATTGATAATAATTGTGTTAATTGTGCATTCTGGATATCATATCAGAATATAGAAATGTTGTTTTTGTCACCTTATCATGTGTCTGCCATGTTACAACAACATGTTTCTTCATGTTACCAGTACACACTTCATCACTTCTTCATACATGCAAAGTAGAAGTACCTGAGTTTAAAAAGAACAAAAAAAACAATACAATTAAACATGGACACAAACACGGTCTTTAGATCCTGTGTCATTGCACATTTCATTGAAAACAGTGATTTCCTGAATGACCATGTATAGTGCACTTGAAGTTAAATTCAGAGCCAACATGAATACTCACACCTTGCTAGTTTCCTGTTCTTTGGCCTATTTTTGAATATGAAGAATTATTTTCAGGGCTTGCTCTGGACTTTCTGCGTTTCAGATATTGTTTGTGTTGTTGCCACTAATTCATGATTCACATACAGTAATAGATTGTCTAATGGGGAAAAAAAGTCACTGACTTGAAGCTCTAGCCCAGAATTGGATTTTTATCCTATAAAAATTTCAGGAGCAGGCTCAATATTCGGAAGGTAACGCAGTTGCGAGTGCGTGGATGATGTGGCCAGCTTTTCTCCAACAATGGAATTCACAGTTAAGTCTTTGAAGTCCATTGTTCGAGAAAATATAAGACTTTGATGAAAAATGTTCACTTTCCAGAGTTCTCTTACCTTTCCTTAATCCTCTTGTGCACCGTTTTCCTTTCCCCTCCTCCAAGCTCCTTCTCCGCTTCCCTTGATCAAACTAATTTTCGCTTAAATAAATAATCTATCCAGTCCATGTCTGCCTATTGTCTTTAATAAGACATCTCCCTCCCTTTTTTATTCAAGGCAACCAAACTGAGCTTTAGGTCTGAACAAATCACAAGACCGCACTTGGCTGTGAGAGAAAAAAGGATGGGGAGAGAGAAGGCAAAGAGAGGTGTGGGTCAAATGTAGCTCTAAGTGCTGGAAAATGAGGCCTCACTGATTAAAAAAGCAAGTTTGCTTACCAGTCTGCAAGACAAGATAGTTATCAATTAATTTCCCCCGAAGCGTACGATAGAGAGAGAGAGAGGGGGAGATGTGCAAAGAGAGAAATTGGAAAAGAACGGTGTCGAATGAGGAGTAGATTGACATGAGGAGTGGATGTGATCTCTGTGGAGTTCTGAAGGTTCTCGGCTAAACACGTTATCGATGTAACACGTTGCCTCACGTGATGACAAATGTCATAATCGCCGTGATGAATCTTTAGCTTTAGCGTCTGGCTGCCTGTGATAAAAAAAAAAAATACCCCGCCGAGTAAGTCCAGAGACAACGCAACTTTTCTATCGTGAACGGATCCAGTTCACTTTACATCTAAGTCCCTATACAAGGTGTGAGGTTTCAGAGCAGCCTGAAAGACGGTGTCTGAAGCAGATCCTTGAACGAACTGAGCAGCTGGAGGGCCCATCACATGCAGCCATCTAGTGAGCATCAAGAGGGAAGCAAAGGAAAAAAGTTTGGGGTACGAGAGCCAGTCAAGTGTGCGATTTGTAGTGAAATTCCAGCGCTAACGACTCCCTGAACCGAGCAGTTGCCCAACCCAACCAGAATATATCAATCAATAAGCCGCGCTGGTTAAAAGCTGCGCGGGAGACCGGAGGTTATTACGGCAAACGAGCAAACACGACACGTCACTGAGATGGAAGGCTTTTCGTGGAGTTGCAACTTCCGCTAGGTCAGTGGATATGATTTATGTGCCCCCTGTAGGTCAATACCTAGATTGTTGAAAATCAATCATTCTTCAAAGGAGTCATATTGATTTGAGTATTGTTTCTTCTGGTGATAGAATAATCATTTGAAAAAAAAACTGTGTTGAACTGTTGTTCTCATTGTCTTGGAATGAGCCCTTCATGCTGAGTTCAGGTGCAGGTCCTCTCCACGGAAGCTGCCGTGTTTTGAACCAACTAAACAGTTTGAATGACAACTGAAGAACGCGACAGAACCTTTTACGCGCTTGAACGGAAACGGTAAAGGCAGGAGTGTTCAGCTGCACCATGTGACTGGATAAGTCGGCGTTAGGATTACAATTCGAAAAGCCACACATTGGATTGAACGCAATGAGGGTTCAAGTACACCCAACAGGTGCTTCCAATCAAAGAGGAACAGAGGAATGAAAGAGCGCCATGGGTTCAGAGGCTGTTTGTGTCTGTGGAAATGTTGGACCCCACCGCCCCCCCATAAAAACCCAAGCTTCGTCCATAGAACAACATGCAGAGAAAGAGCAGCCTTGGGTGGAGAAAGCAATGGTTGACGCACAGAAGACACCGACAAAGATGCGCAAAAGAAGTATCTGTGATAAGAGCTCGCTCCAGGTCGACGGGCTGTAAACACAATTTTGTGGCAAAATGAATTCACTGTGCTGCCGGCGTCCGCTCCGACCTAAACAGCACAGGTGCTTCTGTTTTGATGTGGATGTATCCGAGTGCAGAATCTCCCGCTGTGCTCGCGTCTGGAAAATGTTCAACAATGAGGAGTAGCGCTCGAACAGCAGCCTCCTCCTCCTCCTCCTCCTCCTCCCAGGTTTCCTCTGAACACTCCGCAGCTGCTGGTGTTGGAAAGGTATTTGCAGCCTATAGTTGGTGGTGGTCCAGCTTCACAATCGTAAGTGCCTTCATTAGGTTGGAGAACTATTGAGCCCGTAGATCTGCCAAGTGCAACGTAGACTCCATGTGTGGGTAAAAGTAAACAAGTCGTATTCATTCCTCGGGAAAACCAATTCATTTGGATTTCCTTTTCATGTGCCCTTGGGGGAAATGGGTCGCATACATACTGATGTGTTCATGTAAACTATTAGCTGTTTGAAATGGAAATGGTTAAGATGACTAAAATGAATGGGCCTGCTGTCTGTGTGTAATATGCTCATTGAAACAGCTTTGATATAAGTAATGGGGCGCGTTGAAGTCGCGCACTCCTGCGCACATACATGTAGATGACGACACATATAAATAGGCAGATGATATCGCTTCGATTTTCCTTTTAATGATCAGTGTCTAGGTTTATTGAAAAAAAAAAAAAAAAGAGAGACTCAAATATGCCTTTATATCTGAGGCCGAAATGATGGCGCAGCCACCTGGGACAGGTCGTACATGAATGATGTGAAAACCTTACTTTTTGCAAATTGTGTCATTTATTTCCACTTTAGAGGCAATTCAGTGACCGTGTTTATGACTGACAGTTACTGCATTTCTCTCTTGCAGCACGTGTCCAATTGAAGCTCACCGCTGACCCGTTATACTCTGCACCGCTCGTTATCTGTGTGTCTCATTGAGAATAATAGGTTGCTTTCGTCAAAGCCCGTGGATTCAGCAGGGAGGCTTCTTAGAGCAGACATAGCAAATCATTTAAGGAAGGGAGGACTACTGAAGGATTTGTCAACTTGGATCATCAGCTCGGGCTACATATTTATTTGTGTGTGTGTGTGTGTGTGTGTGTGTGGTCATGCGTTGGAGAGATAAAGGGGAGCGAAAGAGCACCAGAGGATGAGAGGAAAAGGGAGAAGCACTCTGTTACACCATTAACCCATATTGACTGGGACTCCATAGGAAGCCCTTCTTTGTGGGAGTCTGTCCCACAATAACGCTCTTGTTACTGACGCCAGCAGTAGTCAGCTGCATCGATCAAAGCAGCAATGTCAACCATCCTGCTGTGAGTGTGTGTGTGTGTGTGTGTGTGTGTGTGTAGTGTGTGTTCGCCCATGATCGAGTAAGAGAGAGGAGTGTCCAAGTGCAATACCACCACTATCAAAGCATGTCATCGCCGGGGAAACATATTCCCTGACTCTCACAAACACATGCTTGTCAGCGCTGTGAGCCGGTAATCAAATGCACTCCATGCAGTAAAGTCAATATGACATCTAAGAGGTTTTTAACGTAGGTCCCTCCGTGTGCTATTTTCAGTTTGTTTTGACTAAGCGCTCCCTCGGCTCGGTAGCAGGAGGAACACAATCTCATTCCCCCCTGGGAAATGTTCGGCGCAATCATAGCCTTGTTCTCCCGGATCGCCTCCGATTTTGGACATCGGCTATTAGATGCGAGTCGGACATGGATAATGAACGCCGTCTGCCAGAGACCTCAGACCGACACCATGCGCTGATTTCGAAAGCTGTCTTACGATTAGGATTTATCGCAGCCGTAGTATTTATTTTATTTTTTTTTATTTTTTTATCAAGGAAGCTCACGGGGAATGCAACAAACATACAAAAATAACCCTATGCCCTGTGCGATGTGTTGTGGGCCCATAATGGGTTTGGGGTCCGGCGTCCCTCGGTTCTGGAAAAGGGAGTTCGATCAGTATAAGGTGTCGTGTGCATAAACAAGATTCGTTGTGTTGGGATTGAAAAGGAGGGAAGTGAGGGAGGTGAGAAGCCCCAGTGTGTCAGTCTACCCCCTGACATTCTAGGCCGATTTGGCAGCGCAAGGAAGAGCTGGACCAGGGAGGACCTGAGTCCGCGCTCATCCTGGGCTTCATGAAAGAGGAAGGTTGCATTTGGAGAGTGAGTCTGTCTCCCCAACAGAGAGAGGGATATTGTTCCAGAGCAGCAGAGCTTGATAACCCAACGCTATTTGTTCAAAAGAGCAAATTGGAGTTTTGGGAGCGTAATGATCTGCGGGGTTGGTACGGTGCTATAAGGTCTGTGATGTCACAGACGGCATGGTGCCGTTATTATATGTGAGAAGGAGGATTTTAAATTCTATTCACAGGTCACAAGTCTTCCTCTGGATCGAGGGAGCACCCCCGCTGCTGCATTTGGAACGGGCCGAAAGAGTTTTCGGGACTTCCTGGTTCGACCCTGCAAATAGGGAGTTACAGGTATTGAGTCTCGATGTTCTAAATGCATGGATGACTTTTGTCTACATACAAAAATTACACGTATTACTAATTGGACGTGAGACTCCACAATTGTAGGTTTTCTTTTTTTTTTTTTTGCTGCTTAGATCGCTGAAAGACTATAAAGGACGTGTATTTGCATTCCCTTTGAATTTCCATTTAGAACAGCTTCTGATTCAGTGATGGTGAAGACTAACTCTGACAGCTCTTTAAGCCCCTCTATCACCCTCAGCTTGTGGTGACTATATGTATATATATATATATATATATATATATATATATATATCCATATGTATATCCACATATTCATGTCAGGTAGAGGTCATTACAACATGATTACAAAGATCCCATAGGGGGCAGCAGCTACAAGAACATTGACAACAATCATTCAATAGAGGCAGGCTTTATTACGCAATACAGTCACAGTCATGTTCATGATATATATATATATATATATATATATATATATATATATATATATATTTTAGTATTTGTTATGTTGCTCGGCTTCTTGCAAATCTGTTGCGTGTACAAAGAGAATTGAAGTGGGAATGCTCTCTGCCACCCATTTCACAGGTGGCAGTCTTTATTTGAGCCTTTACCCAATCACAACACAGTGCAGTCTCTTGTTCCAGCGCGTTTGTGTGAGAGAGAGGCCGTTTATTTTCCCAGAACGCTACTAAACGGGCTGAGAGAGTGAGAGAGTGACTAGCTGTGACTTCAGTTGTGTACAATCAACTCTTTCTTCCTGGCATCAGTCCCTGAGGCGTGCCCCCCCCCCCCCCCCCCCCCCCCCCCCCCCCCCCCCCCCCCCCCCCCCCCCCCACCCACTGCTATAGCTGACTACCCATACCAACCTCACATGCCACATTAAACATTTGTCAAACGTCCCTCTCCCTCCATTAAAGGAAATGCAGTTCCTACACACGTAGGGCTCTGAATGCGAGGTAAGCGGCGGTGGTGCAGTCGCACGCAGTGCAAAGACGCAGCGAGACTTCATTTGGCGTGAAGATGTGTCAGTGTGGGCAGAAAGTGCTTCAAAATGAGTTTATGATGAGATGCAAGTTCAGTCAGAGTGTAAGCTGCTTCGCCGGCAGAAACACCTCCCCAGACACAGTGGGAAGAAACACAACCTCGGGAACAGAGCTTCAGAGCTGTTGCAAATAATAAAGCCAATGTAGTTGTAAGAGTGCTATTTAATAAAGATAGGTTCAATAAATAGAGGTGTTTTCAAATACTTTTTGCAGTCTGGCTTTTCAAAAGATGTGATTCCACGTAGTTCTCCTCAGGTAGAGACATTCAGAGGACGGTTCAGTCCCGCTACCAAATTCATTCACTCAAACAAAAGGAAGTGCCGCCAGAAGAACCGTTAACGCCTGAATCCCAATGCTTTTCTGTGTGTGTTTTGCTCATTTTTGTGTGATTCCGCCGTTCACTTCAAAGGTGCTGAGAACGGAGGGAGCAGAAAATGAGGAGCATTACATCGTTGTGTACGTGGCTGTGTACGTTGCCTGAACTGTAGAAAAGCGCGTGGGGATCAGTGGCGTAAGAGGGCTGAACGGGATGAGTCAGGATGTAACGATAGGGGAGAGGAGGAGAGGACACAGAAGAGGGGTGAATGTAGAGGAGCGGAGAAGTGATAAGAAACAATGGGGATTCATCAGGAAGCAAGAGAAGATAAGTGCGATGAGTGTACGGGGAAGAAACGAGGAGGAGGGAGGAAAAAAGGGAGGAGAGAGTGGACTGGAAAGAGGAGCAGACAATCCCTGGAATACCAAACACTCCTCTGATGGAGAGAGAAAGAACAGAGATACGAGAGGAGGGGTTGCGGTGAAAGATGGGCAACGTCCTCAGAATACCAAAGAGAGAGCAAATGCTGGGAGGCTTTTCAAGTGATGTTCACTTAAAGCCCCAAGTCTGTGTGCCACAAGTTAAAAATAGATGGCCACACTTGGATGAAGTCATCGTGTCTCGTTTTTAATAACGGCTTTTTTTTTTCTCCGCTGGGTTGTTTTGATGTAATTACGACAAAGTTTTGATCATAAATTACTTTTTGTTGTTGTTGAGGGAATAGGAAATGGGGGGGGGGGGGGGGGGGGGGGGGGGGGGGGGGGGGGGCGGCTAGTAAAGGACAGGGAAAAGAGCAGTGGCGGGGCAAGTGCTTAAAGTCAAAAAGGGGCAGTTGCTCGAGCATCAGAGGGGAAGTCGACCAGTTCAATGATCTCATCTCATGGGGGGGGGGGGGGGGGAGGGGGGGGGGGGGGGGGGGGGGGGGGGGGGGGGGGGGGGCGGCTAGGTAAAGGACAGGGAAAAGAGCAGTGGCGGGGCAAGTGCTTAAAGTCAAAAAGGGGCAGTTGCTCGAGCATCAGAGGGGAAGTCGACCAGTTCAATGATCTCATCTCATAATCCGTTTGGTTTGGTCGGCGGCAGCCGCAAAACCCTCATTCACCACTCCGGCGTGTCCATGCCCCGTTTGATAGTGTGTCCAGGTAGCCGACAATGCCATCGTGTCATTCCTCACTCGATTTGAGCGTTCCAACCTCCCCGGCTTGCACCCGGTGGTAACATAGCTCCTGCAGCTTGGCGTTGTGCATTTGTCAACCAGCCATTTACCCAGCTCACCGCAAAGGACCCATTCGTTTGACAGACATCCTTTGCAGTGCCTGTTCAAAAGCCGTCGGCAGGACGGACGGAGGCGCGCAGTCTTTCTAAGAACGCGCTCGGACGAGCGTCGGCGTTTTGCAGATTATCGCAGGTCTTTGTTCTTGCGCTGTCTCGCGTCAGAACTCGCTCACTCTGCTGGGTGTGTGGCAGCCGGGCCTGTCAGCAGAATGTGACATGTGCGCATGTGATGAAGTGGCTGGCGGCAGGTTATTTATTATGAGGCATTCATAATAAATAACAGCGTATGGTCTTTTGTAGGGGCCACAGGAAGGGGGCCTTCGCCATGAAAGAAAGCTCGACAAAAGGGCACCTGGGAGTCAAGGTGCAAAAGGTACAGGTGCTCCGGCAAACCCCCACCCCCCCCACCCCCACCCCCCCCTTCTGCACGTGCCTGGGAAAGGTGACGAGAGAGAGCAAAAGAAACTTTCTCACTTGGCTGAACTCGTACCTTTTTCCCAAGATGCATTCTGTTTGAGATGCATCTATATATAGATCACACGCACACACACACACACACACACACACACAAGCGCACACTGGGACTCACACCTTCCCCCTGCTCAGCACACTGACACGTATACGCTGCAGACACACAAAGCATCATGTTATCTCACCTTAGCTAACTCCCACAAGTAATTGTTTTTACAGGGAGACGGAGGGAACAGGAGAGGTATAGAAATGAAAGAATAGATGAGTCAAACCGGGGCCAAGTTGATACAAGATTACAAGACGCCGCGCTGTGAATTGTGGTTCCGATAGCAGAACAGACTGCACCCGTGAACGCACACCAACACATGCGCATTTGAATAATTGGAGTACACAAACTACACGGGATTGGTGATCACCCTTTTAAGTGATCGTTTAACTCTTGTGCATGAAAAGCACCTCACATTATCATACTTCCACCTGGGAAATTATGGTTTGTTTGTTTATTTGCAGACTTGGATGAAAAAGCTAAATTGTATTTACATTGCATTTGTTGGAAGTGCTCCAGGTGGTAATGTTTACTGCTAGATTTGCACCAATCCCTGCTAGGTTAGATATTTTTTTTTCTTGCACTTATTAATACACAGGACAGGTCTGATGAAAACAGAGAGCTTCGCTCACGGTGCCTGAAAATGTCAGGGTCGACTTGCAAGAGACGCCAACAACAAAACCTCGGTGGCCAGCAAACAGAACATCACACGCACCAACATGTCCCCCACAGCCCAGAGCACCCGTGAGTTACTGCCCCAGTGCATTCTGGGAAAGCCATGTCAAAACGGGGTGTGTTTGGACATGGCTTTCCCAGCATGCTTTGGGGCACTTTTTCTAGGTGTGAGATTTTTGTGGCACCGTGAGAGAGGTAGATCTGCGTTTCCACGCCTCCTCTGCTGACCAGGCAAAGGTTGATGTATAATTAGTGACACGTGTCAGATCAGTTTGTTTCCATGCGTCTGGTGGAGTTCGATGCCTCTCCTGCCGACACGCTCCCTGAATGCCACTCAGACATGGAAGCCATCGGATAAACATTCGCGCACAATGGGAGTTGTGGCACGTCAGTTGCGTGAGCTACTGCATCGGCGTAAGTCACACGAGCTCCGGAGCGCTAACCGATGATCTACTCGCGGCAGTTGCCAAGTCAAAGACGGTGTGAGTCCATTTGTTGTGTCGTCGCAGTGTTTGTATCTGCGGCTCAGTTCGCTGTTGTTTGTGAGTCTGCCCGAGTGGAGGCTACAGCCAGAGTGATGCTTAGCTAGTTCGCTGGGACTCCCACTGTCCTGGAAACACATTTCCACTTGACTCGTACTTTTGCATTTGTTGTTCTGTTGGTGTAACGGATAAAGCATCCGGTCGTTCCGGGGTTTTATTGCTCCTCTCCTATTGAGTGTGTAAAACACATGTACACGATATTATGTACGTGTGTTACTTCCATTACAATCCTTCTAGTCTCATCGTACCAGCCTCCCCTCAGAAAGACGTCATAGGTAGTTTGTGCGAGATTTGTTTATTCTTATTTTCCTTTGTTCATCTGTCAGACACTGTGTATCCAGGTATGTTTATGTGTAGGATGTATTTGATTTGATTTGACGAGAGCATCTGTTCCTCGCGGTGTCTGCCAGGAAAAATCTGGCACTTGGACAAATCCAGTCCATGACCCCTGAAGTACACGGTCCAAGAGAGACTGTCAAATGCTCCATATCTGTAAGAAAGAGTAGAGTATGGAATAATGGAACCTCTGCCGTTTGCTCCTTTTTGCCAGTTTGGAGCAGTTTTAAGATGCAGCCAAACCATTTGCTAACCAAAGGTGACCTGGATTAGTTTTGTGCTATGTGGATTATATTATATGATTCACATCCTGATCAGACCTGAGCACCAGATGTTTGGCAGAAAAGGCCCAATCCGGCCAAACGAACATCGTTTGTCATTTTCATAATTCACAACACAAGTAGAACTGACACGCAGCTTATTGAATCACTGTCTTTCACATTTTGGGACGGGGTGAATTTGAACAATCTCAGTGCTTTCTCACTTCACTGATGTGGATCAACACACACTGAAAGGAATCATCCACAAAAACATGGACTGAGCAACATGAGCATGAGCTGTTGACAGTAGGTGGAGATATGAGGTCCAGTTCCAGAGGTTGTATCTGCGCTTGCAATTATTCTTCAATTTCATTCAGCAGACACTTTTCCAAAGCAACATACATCTGAGGGTGGATGGAGAGACTAGGAATTGAACCCATGATCTCATGCATCCAAAGTGCCTGCTCTACCACTGAGCTACGCACATCCAACTGCATTCACTCCTTGTTTTATGTGATGTTTATATTTCCAAATGAGCAGCAGGATCACGGGATCAATTTCCAAGTGTTCAAACATATAGAACCACCTTGGTATGACCTTCGTTTTCTTCCTCGATGCACAATAAGTTGACATTTTGAGGGTTTCACCTGGCACAGTAATTCTGTTGACTCCATAGAGGAGCGTAATTGCGCCACGTAATCACTGAATGACATTTAGATGTACTTCCATTTTTCCCTTAATCACTGTAAAATCACCGCTTTTTGTGAATGCAATTTGTTAATCAAGGCATTCACTCGCAGCTTTGAAGAACTTGTTTTTCCCTTGTATCCACGTTACTTCTCACAGAATCATCTGCTTTGTCCTCGCGTATCAGCTGGCCAGTGCTGCTGAAAAGGTAAAGGCTGAATTGACTACTTAAAGCCACAAATACAAATGTAAAAAGACAGATATTGCACACCAATCAGGATGTTGTGCTCTGTAATCACACCTCAAAGACGAGTCATAATTATGATCAGATTGTTCATGTGTTGCCTCTGCTGCTCAATAAACAGAGCTCACATGTAGCCTGATTGGTAACAGGAGGTTTAACTTCTTACAGCCCTGAAAACAGCTTAATTACACTCACAATCTGATTGATAATAATTGCGTGATTGTGTGTGATTGAGATAATGGGAGTGAGGAGGGCATAAAGCAACAAAAACCCACATCTGTCCGCCTGCAGCCTTTTATCTCTTTATTTTACTCTTCTCGTGTCTCTCTGTGAAGCGCCTAGTCAACTTCATTCATATGGCTCTATCGCTTCCCTGCCCACTCGCTCCGTCGCTCCCTCTCGCCTCTCTGTGTTTTCACACGAGGCTCTGGCCTGGAGATAATGGCCATGCTTTATTACCGGTATGCATTCATGTTATCAGTCCATGGCCTGTTTACTTAAACAAATCATGATTCAGCTCATGAGCTGCATGCACAGTGCGAAGGTGGAAGGGGAAGCTGGCGAGTCGGACGCTCGCGCGAGGGCACGTCGGGAGAGAATCTTAACATTCTGACATCGTCACGTCTTCCTTCATTAGACAGCTGAATCACTCGGGGCCAAAAAACTGAAGCACATCAGGAAGTGGGGAAACGCTGGGGGCTGACAAATCCCCATAGATTCCCATGTTAGAATGGTCAACTTCACAGGTGAATGAAACACCTTTAAAGCCCGGTAATAAGAACGGTTATGGTCTCAATCAATCACGCTTTCCTGTGACAACCATCCGGGGGGGGGGGGGGGGGGGGGGGGGGGGGGGGTTTTTATTTCTTTTTCTAACCGGCTTATTTTGATTTGATCAATGTTTTGAAATTGAGCATATTTGAGGGCGTGGCCTTTTGACTGACACGTGGGCCAACCTGTCGCTTACTTACCGCGGGTGGTGCGACGGCACCGCGGGCCCACCCACCGCTCCGTGTGTGTTCCGCCTCCGTGCCCGTTTGTGGATGAACCCGGAACGAGGAGGAGTGCGGCACGCATCGTTGACTACGGGGGGCTGCCGGTGCGGGTAATGACGGTGTGATGTTTAATAAGTTTGAAGAGGAGCGGAGTGGGTGTGTGGGCGTGTGCCTCTGTGTGTGCGTCAGAGCTGCGCCGCAGTGACAGAGTGACAGCCGCTCTGTCACATACTCTCTCTCTCTCTCTCTCTCTCTCTCTCTCTCTCTCTCCCCCCCCCATGTTGACACGTGACGGGCGGCGGTTGACACGTTGCCGGCCATCGAGCGGCACTGCCCCGTCGATGGCGATCGGCATAATGGGCCGCCCCTGGTCTACGGGCACCACCAGCACCACCCAGAGTTCAGCAGTCGAACAAGAAGCTGTTCCTCAGTCTGGTGGTCTTGCTCCGGGTGCTTCGGAGCTTGCTGCCTGCTCACACACTCTCTCTCTCTCTCTCTCTCTCTCTCTCTCTCTCTCTCTCTCTCTCTCTCTCCCCCCCATGTTGACACGTGACGGGCGGCGGTTGACACATTGCCGGCCATCGACCGGCCATCGAGCGGCACTGCCCCGCCCCTGGTCTACGGGTTCCACCAGCTCCACCCAGAGTTCAGCAGTCGAACAAGAAGCTGTTCCTCAGTCTGGTGGTCTTGCTCCGGGTGCTTCGGAGCTTGCTGCCTGAGGGGAGGGCGGGGGTGGGTGGGGGTGGGAGGGGGGAGTGAGTCTATGGAGTGGGCGGGATGGAAGGAATTTAAAACTCCCTCAGGTCCAAGTCATGGCTGCTCCTTGAAACTGACCCATAATTGTATGAAAAGGACTGAGTCTCAGGAGCTCGAGACGCCGCTGCACCACTGTTGCGCCGCTTCCTTGTCGTGATCATTATCATTCATGATCACAAAGGCACTGGATCCTCTCCATAGACGGTGTCATGTTACACCACCATATTTCTTACCAATCAACGTTTTAATTGGTCTGTGAATGGTCTTTATGACAGTATAGTTTCACCAAGTCACGTTCGTGTTCATACTGTGCATGTAATTGCAGCCCTTTGTTTTATCTCTGATTACATGGGATCTTGCCCAAGGACACTTCGGCTTTCGGAGTGGGGAAGGCGGGAATCCAACCTCTGACCTTAGAGGTGAGCTCCTCCAACCCCTTAGCCACAGGTGCCCCAAGAAAATACGGCTACCACAGGTTCTCCTACACATTTGGTGGGCAAGTGTGAGATGAAGGGTTATTCAGCTGCCACATGCAACTTCACCACCAGTCCCACACACTGTCCCTTTAAGGTGACCTTCGCTCTGGATGTTGTGGATGCTGTCTATATAAGACAAACAACAACATTTCTACAGACTGAAACAACGCTGTAAATGTGGATTTAGTGGAATTTTTAAGTTTGAAGCTTTAATCAGCTGTTTTGTGTCTGAATTATGAAAAAAGAAAAAAAAATACTCTTAGTTTGCAAGAGTAATTGAAATTGCATTGAGTTGTATATTTTTTTTTAATGTTGAGACGCTTCCCTGACCCTGTCAGCTCTGGTTGTCCTGCTGTGTAAGATTCGTTTAGCTCAGCTATCAAACCTCTGACCTCTGCTATTTCACTGTCACTGCCGGTTGGCTATTCTCTACACTGCGACTGATATTAAGGACAGATGGATTTTGAGAAGTTGCATTGCCCGAACGATCCGAATACCTGGCATATGAGACATTGTTTTCTACGGTCACTGTTGGTGGAATTCAGTGGATGCACAATATTAAAACTTGTCATTTTCACTGTTAGTTCAGTTAAGGATAATACATAGGATACAAAAAAAATCACTTTTATATTGCGCTCTAATAAAGTTGTGGACAAAACAACAGAATATATGGGTCAACATGCACAGATTCCTAATCTCTCATCACAGATTTCCATCGTGGGCAGGCAATCCCGGTGTTTTCGATGTTTTCTGTCGTTGCTGGTCCTGCAGCTGTTTTACCTCATTGTTTCCACTTCCTGGTCGAGCCCGTGGACCTGTCCCCCTGCTACTGAGGAGGGATGATCCTCAGTTGCTTGTCCCAGTTTCACTGAGAAAACACAATCCTCCACAGTGCCTTGTTGCTGAGCGCAGACTCATGTATCAACAACAACAACCGCAACCGCCCCCTCCCCCTGTGTATCCTCCTTCTACGGTTTCCAGGGCTTTTACTTTGCACATGCGCGGCGCGAGCATGTGCGCTGTTCATGTTCCGTTCATGTGTTTGAGCAGCACTGTGCATGTGCGCAACAAGGACGGCTCTGCACGGACGTGAGCTGTTCCTCCACCGCAAGAGTCATCGCTGACGCAATGTTCTCAGTCGCCGCCTCTGGAAACGTGGCAATGGTCACTTCCCAAATCAACCCAGCTTACATGAATTCAACAAGTTCATTTGGTTATTACAGATGTTTTGAAAACACTCTGGTTTGTGTTTTAAGTTCGTTGCACTTCGAGAAGATTTTCCACGTTTTCATATCCCTGAAAACCTCCACACTGCACCTTTAATATGCTGCTGGTGTCACAGAAAAAGACAATTCTGAAAATAGCAACAACAAAAAAATGCTTCCCCTGCCATCATCCCCTTGATACATTTGAACAAGCCTCTTTAGAGCTGCTTTGAACACCTGGGCCTGAATCACATCCAGCTCTCAGTCTGTCCTGTCATTGAACAATCAGAGCCAGAGCCACACATCTATGGATTTGGCAAAACACTCTGTGCTTTTGACAGAGCTGGACACAGAACGATTTCTGGATTTTTGGCTCAACATACTTTATAAGTAGTTTTAATATTGCTGATGCCAAATATCAGTGTGTGTAGTTATAAAGTCAAGAGCTTTATTTAGCATTTTTCACAGCCGGCAATTGTTCTACACAAAAAGTTCTCCTGAGTATCAGAAGTTCCCACACAGAAAGTCTATGTTTTTTCTCAGTTTGTTTTGAATAATACCTAAATTCCTGTGTAGCCCAATACAATTCTGGTCTAAAGGAGACACCTTGAGTAAGTTCACGTTGAGCCGTTGACCAATCACAAGAGATGGTGCCAAATGCTCTACAGTTTCAGGGAGCGTGTGAAAACAGGAGCTGGAGCAGTGGACACAATGAAGAAACTGCAATGTTGTCAGAACAACGGAGATTGCCAACAACCCCAAAAACTGTTTTAACATCAAATCTGCAGTGGAATACTGACACGTCATTTGACATGACCAGTCTAGTATAAATGGTAAATGGACTGTACTCTTAATAACTCTTATTGACCACTTAAAGCACTTGGAAAGACGTTGTTTCCACCAATCCATGTACATATTCGCACAGCACATCTATGCAAAGCAGTTGTTTCTATCACACACTGCTCTGTGTCTTGACCACATAAGAATGAACACCGAGGGGGGTGGGGATGAAACTGTCGACCTTTAGTTATTTGACAACCGTCTCTATCTCCTGAGCTACAGTCTCAGAAAGGCTCCTTCAAAGGGATGTAAATGTGAAAAATGTTCCTTCAGAGGAATGTAAATGTGAAAAAGCAGCCTCCTCTCTCTCGCGCTCTCTCTCTCTCTCTCTCTCTCTCTAACACCCTCACCCGACCTCTCTCGAGATGTGTTTCTGCTCCTCTTCCTCTTCCTGTTCTCTCCGGTTCCCCTAATGCATCCGTCTCTCTTCTTGCCTAAAGGGCCATTCCCAGTCAGACACATTAACAGGACTGCTTGCATGGCTTGCCTCGTCAATTGATCAAAACATACGCACACGCAAAATAAAGCCATAAAGTATAGACATGCGGAAGAATTGCTCACTCACTCTCCCGCGTGGCATCTATCATTCTGTCTGCGGGTGTTAATGGTATGAAGTTGTTTGATAGAGCCAACAGTCAACAGACGCTGGGACTGACAGCGTCAATTGAGTTTCCAGCAAAGGGACGAAGAGGTGACAGATGTCTCAAAGAGGATATGGATGATTTCCTCAGACCGGCTTGTTCTGGTTTACAGTAACATTGTGTCAACGCATGACGCTTTCCAACTGGAGTCGTCCATCCCACATTTCTGACAGAACAAGCACGTTTCTGTTCAAAGAACATGGGATAGATAGATTCATATTGCTATTGTTGCATAAACACAGTATAAAGTAGATCTCTGACACCTCAAGTCCATTTTCTATTGTGTTCTACGACTGTACCCCCGAGTAAAATCATGGGAAAATGTAAATGTAATCTTCCCTTTTTTTTTTTTTATTTCCCCTCAAATGCATCGGTACCAACGTGTCAATGGTCATCATCATGTAACCCTAACCGATTCAAAACTCAAGCTCCTGAGCAGGCATTGGAAAATCTGAATTCAGTTTAGAGGCAGACTGCACTCAGCTCCTTCCTGATGATTGGATCCCAATGAGTGACTCTCCTGGGAATGAGCCGGTCGTCGCACGAATCAGAAAACACAGTGGTTTATCATTTTCAGCAGGTCACAGAAAGTTGACAGGAGAAAATGGACTGAGACACGTGGACAAATACACACAAGTCGTGAATCACATAGAGGCGCTCTGTTTCAAACGTTCCCCCATAGGAATGTTTATGTTCCACGTGCGTTTGTACCGAGCATTTCGGAATTGAATGTTCATCGTTGCAAAGCTAGCGAGAGCGGGCTGACCTGTCAGCCCTCTGCTGACTGCTGTGCGCTCACGAGAGAGAGAGAGAGAGAGAGAGAGAGAGAGAGAGAGAGTGAGAGAGAGAGAGAGAGAGAGAGAGAGCGAGAGAGAGAGAGCTGTGCATCATCCGTGACTGGCTAACTTGGCTGACTTTTGGCTGTCGCCTCGGCCTTCGCAACGCACGCCTCTCTGGCGCCGCTTGGGCGCCGTACGATTGTGGACAGTGGGTGCGCACCGATGGGTGGGTTCGAACGGGTGCCTGATGATAGGTGATATTCATAAGAGGTGTTTGTACCGTAACGGTGTTGG
>JAFBJT010110870.1:17369-28421 GCA_016785325.1 Chascanopsetta lugubris | reverse complement strand
CGGGGCTGCGGAGAAAGGGGCATAAACGCCCCCCCCCCCCTCCCCATATACCCGAGTTAGCTCCTAGCGTTACTGTGTGTTTGTTGTTTAATTGTACAAATGGTCATTGACACCCTGCACTTGTGTGTGTGTGTGTGTGTCTCTCTCTCTCTCCCCCCCCGAAGGTTGCACCCTCAAATCGGACAAACGTGAGTTCAAAGTTGACATCGAGGACGATGACACGGAGCAGCAGCTGTCGATCAAAGCAGTAAGAGATATCCACAACACAACTGCAACACAACGTGTAACACGCCAATATTACTGCCGGAGGATGAAGGGAAAACGGCAGACAATATATTTCGCAGAGAATTGAATAGAGTTGTATATTTGTAAACCATGAGCTGTTAAAGGTCTGAGTTTATTTTATTTATATTGGTAGAAATGTAATATTGAATGAGTATGTGCGTGTTAATGCAGTTCCACCCCAATGTACTATTTGTTTTTTCCCCTTGTGAGTGTTTTTATATCTATACTGGGAGCAGGTCCTCTACAAGGAGGCGGCCATGTTGAACCACCATGTTTTTCTTCTTCTTTACAGTAACCCTGTAGTAAAATCCTTTTTGAATGATAACTTTAAGCCACTATGAGCTCCTTTTGTTTCCTGCTAAATATTCAGTCTAATCAAACACACTGGACCTTTAAACCCGATTTTCTTTGTTATATATATATATATAGAGAGAGAGAGAGAGAGAGAGCCTGAGATGATTCTTTATCTTGTAGAAATGTGTTGCCATTGTCCTTTAATGAACACCATTCTCTAATGATGAAGAATGGTCCTTGCTGCTGTCACAGGTGTGTCTGGGGGCGGAGGCTGAGGACAAGTTCCATATGGTGGAAGTGGAGGGCCTCACCTACGACGGGAAAACAACTAAAGTGCCGCTGGTTGCCCTGAAACCGTCCGTGTTGCCGTCTGTGAGTCGTCGTCAACGTTATCAGCAGTTTGTGATCAACCAGAGACCCTGTTGAAATGAAAAAGACAAAGAAAAGCTTTTTTTTTTTGTTGTTCTGATTTTTTTTCCAGGTGAGTTTAGGTGGATTTGAGATCACTCCTCCTGTTACCTTCCGTCTCCAGTCTGGTTCTGGACCGGTTCACATCAGCGGGCAGCACTTTGTCAGTGAGTCTCAGTGAAGAAGCTCTTGTCGTCACACATGACAAAAATTTATTCTGTATGACTTTTTTTTTTTAATCTGACATCAAAAATACTGATTTGACCTTTGCGGCAAGTTCATATTCAAACCTCTTAAGACTTGGGCTTAGACTGAGGCTCAATAAAAGCGATTGGTGCATCAGATTGTATGAAGTGATTCCCACAACATCCAGCAGAGGGCACTCTGAGGACAGCTTGACCGATGGCACCTTGAGCACTGTGAGGCAGGGATGCAATTAAAAAAAAAAAATTCTATTATACGAGTGGACAGTCACTCCATCACAGCATCGGAAATGTGGAAAATAAAAAAAACTAGAAGTAGTAACGAGTGTCTGATCTGCAGGTGTGAAGGATTCCGAGGATGAAGAGGAGGAGAACAACTCATCGCCAGTGAAACGACCCGCGGGCCTGACGTTGGGCAAGAAGCCTCAGTTGGTAGATACCTCCTCTGATACCTGGTTCGATCAATAACTGTCCCATGGTCGATCAAAGCCTCCACGAATGACCGATCCATTCTCTCACAGAAAAAACTGAAGATGGAGTCCGACGACGACGATGAAGAGGACAGCGATGATGATGATGAGTATGTTTTTCTGGTCATTTTTGCACTAAACTCATTTTCCTCGAGTCGGAGTGATTATTGTGATGAGTGTGCGAATATGGGTCATTCCGCTTTCTGTGTTAACTAACGAGCGTTTCTACTTTCTATTTTTTCCGTAGTGATGATGATGATGATGATGATGATAGTGAGGAAGATGCGAAGCCCCAGCAAAAAGTCAGGAAAGAGCTTCAAAAGGTAAGTCTTCACTTTACAGTGTAGAATGCTGTGACAATGTATTGTTAGATATGTTTTTCTCCATTTATATAATATTTTTTGTTGTCTAGTTTGTCCATCCTGGGCTACTATAAGAAGATGGCAGCCTATGACTCGCTCTATATTATAAAAGATTCTATATATAAAGAGGCCATTCCAGGTTGACAAAAACTTCAAATAGAAACAACTTTTCCTAAAGCTCACAAATTTGACTTAAAAAAAAAAAGTACTCTAAATATACATACAAGCAATTTAATGGTGGTAACACATGGAAAAACCATGTAACCCCTTTAAAGAGCCTTCCAGTTATGCCAAATAGTCTGATATTATTTTCTGTCAACATTTTGAATGTAGTCTTAAACCAACTAAGATAAAATCCCACATAATTGAACATCAATCTCTTTTCCGGTCTCTTTTAGAAAACTAAATATCCTTGTGGGTTATGAAGCTTCAGCTTAGTCCCATTTGAGTTAGTCCCATTCCTCTGTTGTCCACCAGGTGTCAGGGGAAGCAAAGCGCTTGCCCTCACCTCTCCTGTGTTTTAAAGGAATTTCTCTGCCTTTACCAAAGTCTTACCCCCACCCCCGGCCCCCACCCCCGCCACCCCCCTTCAGTTTCCCACCCCCTAATTTAAACTCACACGGTCGGTACCCTATCGTAGCATGTCTTGTCTGCAGGCCCGACCCATCCCTTCCCTGCGTGCACCCGCTGACCGTCCACCGTTTTCTCTATCATACAAAACATGGAACTTTTTCATCCTGTTGGCTCATGTACCCACCTGTTTTCTGCGAGTAAAACACAGGGTCTGTGTGGCGTAATGATCGGATTTCTCCTCTGTAATCTGCTTGAATTCTCACCGTCTCACCAGCAAGCCACCACTGTGTAATCCTGCTGCCACACGCACACACACACACACACACACACACACTCACACACACGTGCAGAGACATAGGCAGAAATGCATAGAAATACACATGAGACGGGCAGTTTGTCAGAGTCCGTTCATTCTGCAAACATCAAGCAGGTAAATCCACATTAAAGGTGCAGTGTGTAAGCTTTCCATGAAGTCCATTTTTGTAACTTCTATCCATAGACATTGAATTTCAAAACAGCTCTATGTGTACGGACGCCTTTACAAATGTATGACTTGCTTTCTACATAACCCTAAAATGAGCCCTTTAATGTTATATTTACATGAGGAGCGGGTCCTCTCTACGGGGGCCGCCATGTTTTTACAGCAGCATGGACGTACGAAATATCTTTTGAGTTTTCATGACGACTGAAGTCGACCACAGCTTCTCCTGCGTGTTCAGAAGGGTGAGGTGATGGATACAGCATGCAACTCCACCTATAGGTGACTTACACACTGCACCTTTAAATATGTAATTAAATGGTGTAACTAACACTCACACTGACTCACACACACACACACACAGTCAGACACACACACTTTTGTAAAATTGCGCGTAGACATTACCAAGATATCTATCTACACTACATTTGCAGAAAAGCTCATTACACACACTTGAACTGTTATGAACACACACACACACACATACACACACACACACACACACACACAGTGGTGGGAAAAGTCTTCCCTCATTTTTTTGTAGCGCCGCATATCTTTGTCCCTCTGTCATCCCACTGTTAATATGATTGCTCCTTTTTATCGTCTCTCATGCCATTTGGGCTTTGCACCTGGCCTTTGCCTTTGAACACTTGTTTTGCGTGTTAGCACAATCACTTGCAAGTGTGTGGGTGCATGTGTGTATCTGCCTCGTAATTTTTTTTGTTTTTTTTTTGTTTTTTTGTTTTAAACACTCTCCAAGTGCAAACTGTGCCAGGCCAAACATCAAAGCGAGGCAGATGCACATACCTGCGACGTGAGCGCCGATCCTCGCCTCAGGGTCAGATGACAGCTGAGCGTTTCTGTCACCTGTTGATTTATTCTGTTGTCTTCCCGTCCAATTCCTCCACCTTCTGCACAACACCACCACCACCTCCACCTCCACCTCCTGCCCCAACACTTCCTTCCCTCGATGACCTTAATCCCTTCATTCACCTTCCTTCTCCATTGATGCATCGCTGTCTTTTCCCATTCTTGAAAGTGCAGTGTGTAAGATCTGCTGACCTCTAGAGGTGAAGTTGCATGTTGTATCCATCACCCCACCCTTCTGAACATGCAGGAGAAGCTGTGGTGGAATTCAGTCATGAAAACTCAAAACATGTGTCCACTCTGGGCTACTGTAAAATCATGGCGGCTCCCATAACTCATGTAAATATTCATTAATAGCCTCATTTAAGGGCAACGGAAAAAAATAATACACTTAAGTGATAATAGATTCATGAAAATGTCGGTATGTAATTGTTTAGGAATTTTTTTCAGAAGTGACAAAAATGACCTAAATCTTACACACTGCACCTTTTTAAGGAATTCAATTTTCGAAGTTCATCCAGATTCTTCTCCTTTTCCACTTATAAGCTGGATTTATCTTTCAAGTATTAGTTTCATAAGTATTATCTGTAGTCTTTGGTTCTTAAATGGTCATGGAAGTTCGCATTCTAACACTTCCTGTTCCCATGTCTCTTAGTGGTTGTTTCAGCTACAGACCAAAATGAAGGTCTGTGTTAAACACTCGCCTCCGAGATGTAAACATTTTTTTATACAACATAAAACACATCATTAAACAGCCCACATGTGAAAGGTGGTTGCAAGCGAGCGTAAATACGGCTTGTCAGGGACATGAAACACAAGTATGCAGTTTTCCCTAGTGGCAATGCTTTACTCACATGTCATTGGTTAATAGCCTGACATTAGCATTTTACTCCTAATGATGACATACACGCTTTAACAATCATCACAGTGGTGTCAGTCTGTTAACGTTCTCTCGCAGGAACAAAATGTGGTCAGCACTTTTGACTGATTTCAACACTCATCCAAATCCAATGCAAAAATCCCATTCCCTTTTCATTTAGACGACCAGAGTGACGAGAGCCTCCAGTACTAAATCATTCCCTTTGGTTTTCTCCAATACCCCCGATGCCATTGTTAGGCTCGCAGCTGTCATTTTTTATGGCTTTGCTAATTAGCTGAATTACGTAATATTAACTTGTGGAATTCATTACGCTCTGGTGTGGATCCAGATCAAGGGGGCAGATCCAGGATTTGTCTCAGCTTTACACCTACAGTCGTCATTTCTGCTCAGATTTGACATCGAAATTGGATCCCGAGGCACACGAGGCTAATGACTGACTTGTGTGAAGACGTTGTGAGTTTGCCATGACAAGTAAATCTTTCGCCATTAGTTCAAATTACTCAATTATCAGAGTTCTGGCTGCAAAGCAGTTTGACGGTGCAAATGTTGGCACCGAGAACAACAACAACAATTAAAGAACGAGCGACAAAGTTTATTTTACGCAGAATCTGAACCCAAGGAATCAAACCAACCAGTTTAACCCCTGAAGGTGTGAGACTGATAGAGATCACTTCCCCAACTTTGCTTTATTGTTACATTCCAACCAAATGATAAATCAATGATGGGGGAAAAGAATCCATCTGTTAGTTTATGCGCAACCCTGCTGAATAACAATCATTCAAACCAATGAAACGGCAAATTAAAGGACAGAGGTGAGAACATAATATAAACAGAAGCGGAGGTTATTGTGGTCTCAAGTCATCGTTTCGCCTGAAAACTCAACGCAGATCTTCACCACATCAAAGACACGAATCCTCCCACCTGCCAAGTGCAAACCTCAGACAAACAGCACACCTTTATAAAGCACAGCGATACTTAAACATCCCCTTGAAATAGAAACAGGTCATATTGTCTTTCCTGAATTGATGAAAAACTCGCTCAACAAAGTAGTTGTCGAGATTTGAAATCGGATCGGAAACCCGCAAAACAAACCTGAAACTTAATAACAGCTGCCTCCACATCATCACGGCATTCAAATCATTTCGATTTGGAAAAACAAAATATATTAAAAAAAAAAGAAAAAAAAAGAAAATCTTTTTTGAAGCCTCACTGAAACAACCTCCCACCATCTTTGCATTGCCAGGCATGGCTCGAGGACATTACATGTGTAATTGCCTTGTAGCAGTTATGTCAACACAGGCAATTACACTCCTAGCCCATTCCAAGGTGAATACCAGTGATTGCAAAGGAAAGGGTTGGTGCTCAGGAAATGCAGGTACTTGCCTCGGCTATTACAAGGTAATTACACAGGTGCCTGAGAGCAATGGAAACCTGACGAGAAGGTCTCCAGTGTGGAGGAGAACAATGATGGGTTATTGGGGCACTAAGTGTCTGATCAGTGAGGAATTACCCGGCATGTCTCCAGTTTCCTCTGTAATTTGATGAAGCGTAGTTTGAGTTATCCTCGTTTCTGTTTTGACTTTAGACTAAACCTTTTTTATTTGGCGAGACACTTATTCTGAATAAACTGCTAATTCCGAAGCTGCGGTCCAACTGCTGGTTCGGATTTATACCTACCCTCTTTGCTTTTGTTGCACATCTTACGTCTTTTTTTTTTTTTTTTTTTTTGTCGTCGTCTTTGGTCGAAGTGCTTTTTAAAAGGCGTCTACATGTGCAGCACCGATATTGTTATGATGTTGCAAGGGTGAGAGAAAATGATGTGAGTGCCTCACGGCGAAAAGACTTTGAAGAAAATTAACCACAAATGCAAACACTTCGACAAATGTGGTTCGCGTTACACTAAAATGCCAATTATAATTTGTCAGCTATAAAAGAGGCCTGGCAATTAGTGCTTTGATATGGGAGTGTTCAAAACAACTCGACAGCGCTGGCAGAGCCCCAGCACCAGCACCAACACCATCTCAAGAACTGAAACTCGCTCATTGATGACGTCTGCAAAAGCAAATTGGTTTAATCTACTATTTTTAATTATTAAAAGTAGCTACCAATAAAACGTGATAATCGATTCACCAAATCCATTTAAAAAGGACCGAGAAAGTTGAGGCAGTAAACCGACCAATCCGACACAGTGGGTGGTGTTAATGGACTTTTAGGCTCGTTGCCATTCGCCAGTTAAACGGTAGAAGAACTAGCCAATCCCCCACGTCGTTGCGCTTGTGGCTAAAGGAACTGTGCACAGTAATGCGCCATAACTTACAACCCTTTTGTGGCATGTACTGTTCCCGCAGTGGCGGAACAGGCCAATTTTCACAGGGGTGGCCATCTTGTTTTTGTGTCCGTGGCAAGTTGCCATGGCAATGGTAAAACGTCCGTCCTGCCTCTGCTCTTCTTCTGTTACGGAGTCGGTGGTTGACATTTAAGTTGTGCGTTACTGCCACCATCTGTTGTAGTGGGGAACTACTTGTTTGAGGTGCGCAGTAGAATTGTGTCCCCGTGGGAACACCTGCGTACAAAAATGGTCCCACAAAAAGTGTGTGTGGGGGAGGTGAACATTAATTTATCATGGCCTCGGCCACCACTGGCCACCCCCTGGCTTCGCCCCTGTTCTTCCATTTTGATGCGCTAGTTATTTGAAGGTGTAATCGAAGATTTCTGGAAATAACCAAAAGTAGCTTTTCTTTTCTTTGTTTGCAATTCATCACAACAATTATCAACATATTAATACATTTCCAAATCAGTCGTTAGTTCCGGACCGAATGCATATCTCTGTTGTTGAATGTAACAAATCGACAAACAATCCGAACTGAGTCACTTGTAGCGATGTTTGGACAATAGAGCATTTACTCACAGTGATAAACGTACACATTTTGTTACACAATATAAAACATGTCCGTTGATTCTTTGCTGTGGTGAGAGCTCCCGGCTTAACATTCTATTGTTGGTTTGCATTTTGACTTTGCTCTTTTCCTCCAAAGACTGCTTGTTTTCTCTGTTCCTCGTTTTTATGAGCATTTTCAGCAAAGCACACTGGCACATTTCTGCTAATTAAAGCCCCCGTTTCCTGTAAACAGCAGGACGCCGTCCAGAACGGTGGATGTTTCATCTTGGAATTTCTTTGGTTCACGGTTTGTTTTTGTTGTTGTTTTGTCAGAGTCAAGACTTTTCGGCGAAGAAGCCCAACAAGACTCCGGTGAAACAAAACGGCCCTGCAGGGAAACCATCAGGATCTGCGGTCAAACCACAGATTAAGGTATGGAAAGACTGAATCACCTGCTCGGCCTTGATAATGTGTGGTTGTTTCGCTGGTGTTGAATTTAGCGGTTGACAGCTGCTGGGCTGTGAAACCGGGATCAGGTGTAAGGTTGAACAAAGAGCCAGCTTTTTCAGCTCTGTTTACCAGAGAGGCGCTGAAGCTTCATGTGTGCATTAAAGACAGAGCTGTGTTTTTTTGACTGTTGTTATTCAAAATAATGGGATAGGGTTTTAATGTTTGAGCCGCCTGGCCAGAGTCAAATGAAAGCATCTAAATTGAAACCCTCCCTTTAAAATCCCCCTTCTCCTCTCCATCCTTGGCCTGCTTCTATTGGCAGTTTGAATCATTTTCCAATTTGTCTTGAAATGACTCTACTGGATTTGTGTAGATTAATAAAATGTGTCACCTCGCTCGTAATCGTAGATAATAAGAAAAAGTTCTGTTTGACAAAATGTGTGACAAAAACTGCATGAGACCCAATTTGAATTTTCCAGATCCAAAATTGTTCAGGTTTCAAGTCGAACATACTCAAGAAAATGAGTCCCTTGAAAGAGTTTCTTTATTATTCCCTTGAGGAAATTGAAGTCATGATTCGTTGCCTTGTGAAGAATTGCTCTAATGTTGAGTTTTGTCTTGACTTTCCTCTGTCCTCTGTGTCCTGTGATATCCACTGTGTAGTTTTTTTCGATAATTCAGACTTGGCCATTACACGGCCTGTGGGCCCGAACCAGTTTGCTTGGTGCGTGGTGTCGGTGATGAGCAGCTCTTGGTTCCTCCTGTAATCGACAGACAAACAGACTGGGGGTAAAAACATAACCAGCAGGTAACTGCTAGACCTTCGCGTCAACAAGTCTGAAACGACACAAGAGCCAAGAGTAACTGTTTATATCTCTTGGCATTCTCGGTTAAAACTTGTCTAAACAGAGAAACCAAACTGTCTAAAGTGTCATCGCAGTCCAACCCCGCGGTCGGTATGCGCTAACTGCTCGTTGCAATTAGCTCGGCCTAATGTCCCGGGACGACTGACACTGAAAACCCAGCGCTTGAACTCTGCCTCTATTAAAGCAAACACACCTGACCTTTACGCAGGTTTCCTGGGGCCAGGTTTAAACCTGCGGCCCTTCGGACTGACCCCCACCGTTGTCTTGAGTTACAGCCACGTTTGACGGCATCCCCTCTCCCACGTCTAGATCCAGGGAAGAACTACTGGGAAGCGTCTGTGACTAAAGTGAAAAGATCTTGGCCGGGCAATTCTGGCAACAATGAAAGAACTTCTTCATGCCTGGCGCTCATCAGGATTGTGTCTTGTCTGTTATGACGTCTTGATGATTTTGGATCGTCTCCCACCGGTCAAATATCCCACTAACA
Source organism: Chascanopsetta lugubris (assembly GCA_016785325.1). Lineage (NCBI taxonomy): Eukaryota > Metazoa > Chordata > Actinopteri > Pleuronectiformes > Bothidae > Chascanopsetta > Chascanopsetta lugubris. The sequence goes on along the minus strand of JAFBJT010110870.1, from coordinate 18,920 downwards.
GCTGAGTGTTAATCGGTGTTTTCAGCGCCGGTAACTTGTTTTGAGTAACATTCAATTTTGGATCAAACGACGCAGGTTTTAATCGGCTCCAGCTCTAATTAACACAACGCCTGGGTGGAGCCCCTACTTTCTTCCTCGTTGTCCTACGCAGACACATTCTCCCGGCAATGGCATGTTTGCATTAGTCTGTAGCGAATCTTGTTTTTCATAACTTGAGACGCCATTCAGAACTCTTTGGATCAAGATGCAACATTGGCAGGAGAGCAAGACGAGGCAGCCTCTCTTGATTCAGGATGATGCATGAATTATGAGATGGGTCACCATGGAAGCATTGTCACCAACCCAACAATCACTGGAGACACAATGGTGGGAAAAGACTGCAACTTCTGGTGATGAGAAAGGGGATTTTATTTTAGTGGGCTGATGTAAGTTTAAAGGTGCAGTGTGTACGATTTTGGTCATTGTTGCCACTTCTAAAAAGATATTCCCAAACAGATACATACTGACACGTTCCTTAATTTGTAATCCTCTAATGGTTTTATTTTTTCCATTACCCTTAATTTATCCTATTAATTTCTATCGGCAGGAGGAGCGGCTCCTCTCTCTGGGGGCGGCCATGTTTTTACAGTAGCCCAGAGTGAACGCACTCAGCATCTTTTTGAGTTTTAAAGACAACTGAAGTCGACCACAGGCTCTCCTGCATGGTCAGAAGAGTGGGGGTGAGGTGATGGATACAACGTGCAACGTCACCTCGAGAGGTCACCAAATCCTACACACTGCACCTTTTTTTGGGGAGAAACCTGGTATCCCTGCAGATTTTTGCGGGAAAGGCTTAAGCCACCCGTTTGCTCAACTCCTCGGGTTGGAAAAATGATTCCCTCCAGGTGTCAGGACTCCTGCTGCAGGGGAGAGTGCAGCAAATCCAGTAGTGGCCATTGTCCAGACATAACACAGTGGCTCTTAAAATGCTCCGGGGGATTAGCCGACGGCTGAATTGCCGAAAAGCGTCCCAGCAGTTTAACTCTCTGGCCCGTGGAGCTTCGAGCGTGCCCTTCCCCGCTCTCTGCCTCCACCACAACAACTGTTCCCTCTCTACAACCTCTTCACACCCCTCACTTCCTGGACACACCTTCTCCCAATTGCTCTCATTACTGGCGTTTGATGTCTGGTGCAGCTTGCGCTTCCAGATGCCCCTGAGGAGCGAGGAAGCAGGCGTGGGTGTCTTGTTTTGTCCCCCCCCCCCTCCTCTCTCTCTCTCTCTCTCTCTCCCCCCGTCCTAAATGCAGGTGACTGGTCATTACATTCGCGCCGTCAGATCCGTTGCCAGCTCTGCGGTTTGCGCCTCTCTCGGCCCACAGCGTGTGACTGCACCCTCTTGCGTAACAAGCCCTGTCACGAGAACGCGCTAACTCGAGTCGTGCTAATCTGAAGTAACTTTATCTCGCAGCTGGTGTCTTCTGATTGATGGGTTTGGAGAAGTCGATGCCTCGGAGCACACGTCACGGTCGTAAAGTTGTTAACCACTTCACTCAGGCTTATCCCCAAAAGGGT
>JAFBJT010110870.1:7500-13004 GCA_016785325.1 Chascanopsetta lugubris | reverse complement strand
CTGGGTGTTTATTTTTCCTCTAACAATACGTCGCACAATCTCGTGGAATGAAATATTTAAAAAAAAGCCCCTTACCATTTTCTTGGTGAGCTCCTCTGCCAGCAGCTTGTTCTGGACACTCTTCTCCTCGACCTCCAGGCTCTTCTGGTCGTAGTTCACCGCCAGCTCCTCGAGAGCCTGCAGCACCTCCTTCACCTCCGCCTTGGACGACTCGTTCTCCGTCTGCAGGCGGCCGAGCTCCGACTGCACCCTCTCGCTGTCACCCCTGGATGATGCCAGCAGCTGAGGGGGAGTGGGCATTAAAAAACAAAAATGAAAGCTAAATGTAAACACTGAATAAACCAAACAGTCTGAAATGGGAATATCTCACACAGAAGCTGCCACTTTGTTATCATTCAGAGCTGCTGGGCTTCAAAACAGGCACAAATGAGATTCATCGAGGAAATAAAACAAGCAATAATGATTCTAAACATATTCAAAAATATTCATGATGGAATATTACTTGACTGTGGAAGCTCTGCGATTACTGCGCAACCTTGGTATTTGCACAGCCGCACCCCACCGTCGTTAAACGTAGACGTGGCTCTTCCCGGGGGGCCGGCGTGTTTGCACACAAGTCTGTTTGGCCAAACGGATGTAGATCTGCGTTACAGCGCATGAGATGAGGTCGGGGGGTTTCCGTCCCGGCAGCTCGATCCTCCGCGCGGCCATTTAGGGATATGGATGAAGCAATTTTCGCAAATGTGGAGTCTTTTACTTTGCAGTGCTGCGCGTGACGACGGCCAATTGGAGGTAATTTAGACCAGTGGTTCAAATGCTGGTTTTACAAAGACATGATGCCAGTGCTGTGTGTTATTATTGGATTTTCAAGATGTACGCCGGCAGTCACACAAGTTGAATTTATACCATAAACAGACACATTATTTAGTCATGTGTTCATTTATATATTAGTTATTCATATGTTTATGCATTCACTGATTCATTTATGTATTTGTTTATCTACATATTTACTGATTCATTTATGTATTTGTTTATCTACATATTTACTGATTCATTTATTTATTTATTTACTCATTCGTGTCTTTATTTTTTTTTTCTGCATATACTGCATGCGCAGTGACTTTCCCCAATGTACAGCTCATATCAATAAAGATTATCTTTTCTTATTTTATCATTTGAACCTCCTGTTTTATTTTGTAAATCATATTTTTGTCCTTCCACTTCCTGGTCGCTGGCACTTTGACGAATGCATACCTCTCATTTCAATAGTGCCCTGCCCCTGCCCTCCCTGCCAAGAAACCCCTTTGTTCCCTGCCACTTTGTTCTTGTTCCTTGGTTTTTGTTATTGATCACTCGGCCGGCGTCATGAAAAATGTACGTGATATCAGCTGTTTGCTGCCAAGTCACTGCATTAATGAAGATAATTCTTGATCACAAACAAAACCGCAGCGCCTGCGTCCAAGGGTGTTCCCCAGGGCTCCATATTTGGGCCTCTATTATTCTCCAAAACAAAAATCAATATCAATTATAATATGCAATCCATTTCACTGTGGGTGACAACGCACAAGTACACAAACGCTCTCTGGCACCCGGGAGGCCAAAACAAAACCTCTCGCACAACCCGACTCCGACTCCGAGCCTGACTTTGCCACGTTGGCAGCGGTGGCGCCTCCTGAGAGATGTTTAACTAAAGTGATGAAAGGATGTGAAACGAAGGCCTTTTACCTCCTCCTGGTCGAGCATCTGTTTCCTCAGCTTCTCCACCATCTGGCTCTGGTGGTTGATCTCATCATCCTTTAGTGGTAAACAGCCACGTTAAGAGACAGAGAACACATACCGCGATATGCACATATAGTACAAACACGGTGAGAATACCGATGAGAAAATACAGTTGTTTCTGTGCGCGCGGGGAAAAAAATGAGCCTTACACGGAAAAAAGGAGCATTTCAAAAGCATGAAATGTAGGATTTCGTGGCATCTAGTGGTGAGTGGTTACATGTTGCAGTTGAATATCCCTGACTCCACCCTCCCTTCTAAACGTGTGGGATAATCTATGGTATCTCTCATTGATCATGAATACTCAAAAAAGGGGGGTTTCATTTGTCAATTCTAGGTTACTGCGAAAACAAGGTGGAGCAAGATGGCGGCCCCCATGGAGGAGACCTGCTCCTGATGAACTTATAGATGTATAATTGGGGAAATACAAACAACAGGTTGTACACACAGGAAATGACACCTCAATCTGGGGCGGCAGAGGCTCAGTGGTTAGAGCAGTCACCTAAGGTCACCGGTTTGAATCCCTCTCGGACCCTTGCTGGACCTCCTATGTGTACTGGTAGAACTGCCCCGTGACCCAGATGATTGGATAAGCAGTTGAAGACGACACGACACCTCAATCTTACAACCTGGACCTTTAACGAGGCCATTTAGAGCTCAGCTCAGCAGATGGTGCGACAGTAACCTTTCATAGAAACACTGGATTGGATTTTTTTAAAAAGGACATTTGCATGGACGCCACATACAACACCCGGCGCCAGGTCTTCCTCTGCCGCTGTGCTGCATAAACAGTGGTGGGGAAATAAATATATGCATCCCTGTGGATCGGCCCCCGTTCGGCATGTGCAGCCACACACCTGTGCGAAGAACCGCCAGAGGGGCTTCGGTGTTGGAAAAATCATTCTCGATTTGCACATAAAAACCTGCACTCGGAGGGGAAGGGGAAAGTGCCGACACTTTGACACGATCCTTGCGCGTCCTTCATGTAAAAAGCCGCTGATCAAAGTCTTAAAGTGACAGCGCAGTGGAGCAACAGCGGGCCACGAGCACAGCAGGAAATTAGGATGCGTTCAATAAATAAAAACTCGGCGTAGAACATTACGACTTCCCCGATGAAACCTGTTCCTGAGAACTGCTACATCAGTCACCGCGTGTCTCCCGCTGAATTCATTAGCATGAATAATGTATGTACGTTGGGCCCTTTGTACTCATACGTGCATCTCGTTATCGAAATCTTCGACCGCAGTGCGCAACCGGCGCCGCGATCTCGCCCCCTCGCGCGCCGCCGTTCCTCACCTTATCGTCCAGATGTTTGTACAGCTTGCGGATCTCCGCCTCGTACTTCTGCCGCTCCTCCTTGGAGATATGGACCACGATGGAGGACGCGATGGAGCAGGGGGTGCAGGGGGTGCAGGGGGTGCAGGGGCTGCAGATGTCAAGGATGGGCGCCTCGGATTCAGGGGGCTCCAGCGGAACGTCCTCCGACTCCTCGATCAACTGCCCCAACATATTCTCACCTAAACACGGAGACGGAAAAAAAAAAAAAAATCTGGTAAATCCTTCTTTTAGGATTAATGCATAAACATGGATTAGGGGGATCATCTTCAACGTATGTTGGCCATTTACCCTCTGAATGCGTTTGAATGTCAAAAGCGAGATTTAGCATCACATTCGTCCGGTCTGACAACTTACAAGCTCTTTATTGTGTTTTACGGAAACGCCAGCTCTCTATTGTTTGGCCGATAGAAAGAGAAAAGAAAGAAAGGGGCGAAGGTGAATGGAGAGGGACCAAAATGCCTCCTCTTCCTCTAGAGTATCGTGTCAAACTCATTTTTAGACCCGGGACCAACATAAGCCCCCTTTTGATCTCAAGGGGGCTGGAATCACAGCATAATGACCTTTAAGCAACAACCACAACTGCAAATTGTTCCCTTTGTTTTTATGCAAAAAAGTACAAGAACATATTGAAAATGTTCATGTCTTTTCTGTCTGTGCAGAGGAATCTTTCAGGCCCGAATGGACCCTCTGGTGGGCTTGTTTTGGCCCACGGGCCGTATGTTTGACAGCCCCTGCTCTGGAGAGTTGTAACGTTAAAGTAGGTGAAAAATGACAGTACGTCAACATTCATGTCAACATGTGTTAAATGTGTTGCGCAGACACGCTGGAATACCAAAGGTGGTTCTATCTCCGAAATAATCATTTGAAAATCAACATTCTTCCCACTTCTCCCCACTCTGATTTATAAGCAGACACATCTCATTTATGTCCTCTGCTGGTTTGATTGAGTACAAACTCAAATCTGGGTTTGATTTATTCAGTAACCTGCAAAAATACTTTCCGGTGGTTTTAGAGTCGGGCGCTGTCAGAGGAAGAGTCGTGTCCGTTTTTATTCATGTCTCCAGTCGCCTCGATGTCGTCAGCTCCCTGAGTCTATTCTCACATTGACCAAGAAGCCGATGTTTTCGGCCCTTGTCCTTTCCGGTGTGAACCGTTTTCACAGTGGTGCCCGTTTTCAAAAACACAGAGATGGTGCTGACTGAAGAACAACATTCTTGGTGACTGCGTGTGGTTTTCAGCGAGGACCTTCGGGCCTCGCTGGAGCTGCGCGCCGCTCTGTTTCTTTGTGTCGTGGTTGAATCATCCGAGAAACCATCGACCTCTCGTGAACTGTCGGTGGGACGGAGACAAAACCACTCGGAAAGTGAGTCATTCGCCCTTTAAAGGTGCAGTGTGTAAGATTGTGGTCATTTTATTTTATTATTCTTAACTTTAGTTTTATAGACTTTATATTTAGGGTACCCTTGTTGTTTTCCCCCTTAGCACCACCAGAGTTGTCCTTCAATCTCGTTGTACATTGTGTATAATGACAATAAAGGCATTCTATTCTATTCTATTCTATTTTTGTCACTTTAAAAAAGAGCACAAAACAATTACATACTGACATTTTCATGAATTTAAAATCACGTGCATGTTTGCTTTTTTCCCCCATTACCCTGCAATGAGCCCATTAATGTATATTTACATGAGGAGGGAGGTCGTCTCTACGGAGGCCGCCATCTTTTTACAGTCGTACAGAGCGGACGCGCGGAAACATCTTTTGAGTTTGAATGACACCTGAAGTCGACCACTGGTTCTCCCTGCACGTTCAGAAGGGTGAGGGCTGAGCCGATGGATACAACATGCAACTTCCCCTCTAGATGTCACCCAATCGTACACACTGCGCCTTTAAAGAACACCGTGCTTGGGGATTGTGCGTGGTTTTCAGTTCAGCTTCGGGCCTCGGTGGAGCTGTGTGCCGCTCCGGTTCTTTGTGTGCTTTATGGAATCATCTGACAAACCATCTACCTCTGCATTGACTCACTTCGTGAACTGTCAGCGGGAAGAAGACAAACAGTTTTTGAAAGTGAGTCATTTGCCCTTTAAGTCAAGGTGAAAAGGAATCCATACCTGAGACAATGCACCTATCTGACACCTTTCACGGGCTCTGGTTGAAGGTGAGTTCATCAGTGTGGGCAGCTGTCGGGTGGAATGTGAGGCATACAGGCAGAGCGTGGCGTGGGAGGTGAGCGGCGTGGACGGAGGAGAGCGGGGATGTGGCGGAATTAACGCTGCGAGGCGGCTGCTTCTGTCTTTGCGCCGTCCTCCCTGATTAAAGAGTCCGGTAACGCGGTGCAGGACGGAGGTCAAGCTACGTCTCGGGGAATTTCCTGGCCTAAAGAGGGCAACAA